>CAUYRH010031630.1:0-10282 GCA_963574655.1 Perodicticus potto
TGAGGGGGAAAGAGTGGACTGGGAGTTTGGACTTGTGGGGGAAAATATCTGTTCAATTTTACGCCTGGCAGGGTGGTGTTTAGGTTCATAATTGGGACCTCCCTGGATAAAGAGATCTGGAGTTTAGCATCTCTCTCCAGCAAGGTAAAATGAGAGATCTTTTGTTCCCTACTCATTTGCAGATAGCCTGCAGCAGGCCTCTTGCTTGGGGGAGGGGTCTCCCATCCTCTAGTCAATAGGCTTTGTACTTGTAATTTGTTTTCTTGAATGCTCTTCGTTGGAGTTACAGTTTGCTGAACTTCTTTCTTGGTTCAGCTCCCCGTCTTTGGCGCCATAGAGTCCGATTCCATCCAGTTTTTCTTCCTCTGCTCAGGAGCCTCTGCTGAGAGTTGCTACCAATCAGCCATCTTCCCGGAATTCTTGAGAGTAAATTTTAAATGTCTTGCCACAAAAATAAGTAAGTGAGGTGATGGCAGTGTTAATCAGTTTGATTTAAGCATTCCACATTGTATATCAAATCATCACATTGTTCCCCATAAATGTTATATACTTATGATTTTAATCAAAAAATTAATTTTAAAAAAGAAAAAGCCATTACCAAGTGATAGCAATTTTCCTGTTCTGAAGCCCGCCCCCCTCCAGAAATTATCGTTGAGCAGAGAGTGTTGCGTGGCCAGAGACGCGAGGGGACAGCAGCTTTGCCTCGGGTGCAAGCTCGCTTCTGTAATGTTAAAAGGTGCAAGAAGCAAGCTACAGGCTCAAGATTGGCATGTAGCAAATCAACTTTATTTCTGACTACCTTATATACATTGGTAGTCACATATACACTTAATCTATGATCTACAACATTCACCATTATCTAACTTCTTCCATCTAATTCTAAACTTAAATGACAGACATCAAGCCTGCAAATCAACACAAAGCTCTTTTATTTTACATTCTTTGTAAACAAGCATCAGCTTTTGTGTAAGAAATCTACATAAAAAGAAAAGAAACAGAGCTACAGGGGAACTGCTTTCTGAAACTCCTCATGCGTTCACCAAATTAGCCTTAAATGGGTTTATGACTTCTAACTCCTTGGGTGTCACAGCTGCATAACTTCAGAGTTTCTGTTTCCAGATCTCCAGTAAACAGCCTCTGTGTTTGCCTCAGGGCAGCCCAAATCTCTTGCTTTTTCTGTGTTAGTAAAAGCCACTTTAACCCATTAGTGGCTCACTCGAATGAGAAACACATGTGGGGGCTTCTTCACCCCACAAGAGAGAGTATTCTTTTTATAAAAAACCTGAGCATCCCTCTGTTTACTGCTCTCAGCCTGCCTGTAAACCAGATCTCCAGCCCTAGGATCCACCCACTGGCCAGCAGTTCTCTCTCCTTCTTGGGCAGTGGCAGAGATAGAGCAGAAATAGCCAAGCCCTATCCTCCACACTGTAGCCAAGCTCAAGAGCAACACAGCTCACCCAGCCCTGTAGCAGGTAACAGAGGGCAGGGAGCACTTTGCTGAAGCTGACAAGTCCAGTGAGGGGAGAAGGATTAATCTTTCCAGCAGGAGGAGAGTATTTAATGAAATGTCATACACATGGAGAGGGCCAGACGGAAGTGACATCCCATTAATAACTCAGAAAAGCCTCTAAGTTTGGGTTAATTTGGTATTCATTGTAAAAACATTCGTCATGGGCACCGAAGTCCATGACAGTAGCCAAGAAATTAATATTACACGGATGGAAATCGCCTTATGCATCCTCAAATAATGGATGGAGGCGTTTGGCAAATGATTTGTTATCTCTACCAAGGGGTCCCCTTTCAATTTAACACAATATGTCATCACTTCATGGCTTTGTGGAGCTGAATCACTTTAATATTCACTTGCACTCAAGTAAATAAGCTGAGGTTTTGGAAATTTAATTCAGTGGAGAAGGCAGGGTAATGGAGCTACCTGGTAATCAGAGTTAGTGAACTAGGAGGACCAGGAAATAATCATGGGGGCTTTTTCCTGCTACTAACAGGCTCTCCCAAGATGCAGGGATTTCAAAACACAAAAGCAAACTTATAATTGTGGAGTTATGGAGGAAAACAGAGAAAAAACATGTATGGTCACTTATCAGGCAGTGCAGTATTTTTTTTTTTTTAAGAGACAGAGTCTCACTTTATTGCCCTTGGTAGAGTGCCGTGGCATCACTGCTCACAGCAACCTCCAGCTCTTAGGCTTCGGTGATTCTCTTGGCTCAGCCTCCCAAGTAGCTGGGACTACAGGCACCCACCAAAATGCCCAGCTATTTTTTGTTACAGTTTGGCCAGGGCTGGGTTTGAACCCACCACCCTTGATATATGTGGCCAGTGCTCTACTCACTGAGCCACAGGCGTCGCCCAGGCAGTGGAGTATTTTAACAACTTTTGTGCAACTTTTGTGAATATGGGCCCAAAGGAGAAAATTAACTTTTGAAAACATGAGAATATGCAGTAAAAGTCATAAAGACATTCTTGTCCTTCAGCACAGAAACCTCTTTCACAGAGAAGCCAAAAGCTATATAGACACGCTCATAATGCTATTATCCCTAATAGTATTTTTTAAAAGATAGAAATACCCACAAGTGTTCACAGGAGGGCATTTTGGTAAATCATGGCATATCAATAGAACTATTTTACATTTATTAGAAATCATGAATAAGAAGAGGTGGGACATCTGTCATCCACTGAATAATGGCAGGACTTCAATGAGCCCCTTGGTGGGTGGGTGTGTTTGAAAGAAAAAGGGCTGGACAGTGGCAGATTAGCTGAAATAATTATTTTTCCCTGGCCAGACTTGGGACATTTTTTCTGCTTCTAAAAGTTTCTTAGGTACAGCAACGTTATAAAATTTAAAAAGAAAAAGAAAAAAGACGTATTGAAGAATTCAGCGTGAAGAAGCCCTTGCCTCCAATTCTGTTGATTACAAAGCTCTGTCATAAACCCTTAGGAGAGATTTTCTGGGGCTCACTTTTTTAAAAATTAATATTACTTTTAATTGAAAAATCATAGTCTTATACATTCACAGGAGACAAGAGGACTGTCGTCCATAATAAGCTGGATTTCAAAATAACTAAGAGAGTAAATTCCATATGTCTCCCCACAAAAAGAGAGAAACCAGCACGTGACGGGAGAATGTGAGGGGAGAAGAGTGCTTACTGGTTTTACCATGAAGTGAAAGCAAAAGTTTTAAAAAGGTGGATTCAGGGTTGGAAATGGGACCTGGCCTGTGAGGAAAAACCACGTTCTCCTCCTCACCACAGTGTCCTTAATGGGATTGAGGGGGAAACAGTACATTATTCCCCATGAAGAATCGAATTAGAAGGTGCCTCCGTCAGCCTTGGCAATATTAGGTTAGAGAATTTCAGGATGATCTGTCAAATAGAATATTGAAGCAGGACTAGAATTCTACATTAAGGAAGAGTGCATCTAGTGATTGATTCCTGACATAATGTAACCCGGCAGTTAGAAATTAAAGTAGCCTTTTCAGCCATTGGGATGGGGAGAGGGGCTGCAGTCATATTTGCGGCCATGAGCAGACCCCTCATTTCCCATCATGTGAGGAGAGAACATTCTGGACATTTGGAGGTTTTCCCAGTAGCCTGGGAAAGGGGGTCAGATCTACACTCTGTGCTGCTAAGAATTTCCTTAGTACATGGAAGGGGTCTCTGTGGCTTACTTTGTGGACTGCTCCCATCTGGGTGGAGGGAACACTTCTTCATAATAATTCGTAAAATGTTTCACAACTGGAACATATCGAAGTAATGGCTCCAGCCCCTCGTCTGTGTAGAATAACTGTGACCTTTTCTTCCTCTAAACTGAAATAGTGTCAGCCCCACTTATTGGAGCAGTTAATCTTATGCTTCTTTGTTTTATTATTCAACTATTTCACTTCTGAATAATTCCATTTCCCAGACCAAACATAAGCTGTTCAAGGACAAAGGATGTTTTTGATCATCCTTTTGTCATCCATGGCCCATTGCTCGGTGTGGGGCGGAGTGTAGGCTCCAAACAGTACTCGTGAAATGAAGGATGTCTAGGAGGGACAGTGAAATTAAATGTCAAATTTATGGACATAAGTTCCCAAATCCGTGGAAATTACAAAAACTTGACGTTATGGCCTAAAAATGTTAAGATTTAACAACTTGTCTGATGGCCAATTAACTCGGCAGTTCAGCTTGTGAGACTGTCAAGGAAGGAATTCTGGATTTTTTGAGGAAGACATTTTGTCTTAAAATGGCCGTTGTGCAATGAAAGACCCTCGAACAAAGATAATACACTTCCACCGTTGAAGCCTGCGAAGAACAGGCTGAACTGAGCACAGGACAGAGTCAGGACTCCTGGATTTCCAGGGAATTTCGGAAGATGAAAGCACCCTTCCCTGCCCACCAAGACACCAGAGACTTTGTTCTGCTCATGGTACAGAAAACAGCTGGCCTCACAGCCTGAGTCCCTCCCTCACCTCCAGTATGGAACTGAGAGAACCCCTCCTCCCCCGTCACCTCTGCGGGGGTTCTGCTCACATCATTAAACAACTTGGAGATGGGTGGCACACAGGATGGAAAATAATTAGCTCACTTAAAACAAGAGCATTTGGAGACATTTTAGCTGCACTAGGGTCAATTACCTGCAAATGATTCCTCTGGAGTTTTCTTTAACAGACTTCACAGGACTCCCTCCCAGCATCTTGTGAGCCCATAGCGCCACTACAGCTCAAGTCTAAACACTGGCAAGTGTAATAACTGCATTTTTTTGCAGATCCTCTCTTAACCCTGACTCCTGGTTGCCCTTAGATGTGGGCATCCTCCCAGCCCAGGAGGCTTTGTGACCCAGGGGCAGCGCAGTGTGCCCCTTGTGCTGCAGCAGAGGTGGGGGTGAGCACAGACCATCAGTGGGTTTTATTTTTATGTCTGTTGCGGTCAAGTCTAGTTCGGCTATTTCCACTGGAAAAAACACTTAGCAAATTAGTGAATTGATTATTCTGTTTGTTCTTCAATTTGGAAGTTTGATCATTTATCTGAATGGTTTTAGTTTTTACAATAATGTCTTCGATGGCCATAAACAGTTGGATTTATGCTTCAGTTCCCTCAGTCAGGCCTGATTTAATTAACATAAATCGTATGTTTGGTAGGCTGAGGGAGCCACCTGTGCCCCCAGCCCAGTCCTCTCTGGGGCTGTGCCCACCGTGCGCCTCCAGATTCGGCTGGTCCGTGATCTGAACTCAGTGTCTGCCACACCGGACTTTAGCGGCTCGTGCAGTGATCTCTGCTCAGAGAGCAGCCCTGGCACCTCTCACGCAAGTCAGGTGCCTGGCGCTCCAGCCCCTCTCCTCCCTCACACCCTCATCCCCAAGTCCTGTGAATTCTCCCATCCCAATATGAGTAAAATCCACCCTCTTTTCTCCTTCCTGCCGTCCCTCACACCAGATTCCCACACGAGCTGCCTGCTCGGTCTCCCAACCTCAGCTCTGCTTCGACTCCAGCACGTTCTCCAGTCTGTCACTGAGTGATGCTCTCAAGTGACAGTGGGATTATGTCAATGTTCCTAAGTGACATCCTCCTGATGTTTCACAATGCCTTCAGGGTAAAGCCCAAACTCCCCTAACCCACCTTGGGAAGCCCACCGTGAGGTGTCCCCTCTGACCTCCCCAGTCTCTGCACTCCCAGGCTGAGGACCAGCCCAAGTGTCCAGCCCTCCTCTCACCTCCGAGCCTTTGTTCTTGCTGTTCCCAAGGTCAAGAACACGCTCAATTCCCAAGCCCTCACGTTCACCCCCGACGTGAAACATGTCGATCTGTTCCCCTGCCCCTGGGCCACTGTCACCATACTCGTCACTCTGTGCTGTTATGACCTGTTGGCTTATACTTCTCCCCCAGCTGACTGTAAGCCCCTTTAGAACAGGTGCCTGCTCTTACTCATGAAGGGGTGCTTGGCCCCCTTCATACACTGTGTAGTAGCATATTAAAGGCTGAATGAGTAACTCAGTCAATTAAGGCATATTATTTACCCAAGGCGAAAACCAATTACCTTTTCCAATTTAAGTATAAACTGAAGGTTAATCTGTGGGATTTTTTCCTCATGTTTTCACTTACTGCAGAGGTGACCTTCCATCTTAGGCTGTAACTTGTGGCGTACCACCTTGAAATCCTAACCTTTTCGGCCACCTTCTAGTATAGGCAATAACTGGCATGCTGCCGTTAAATTTTAACATTTTTGCCCCCATGACATCACATTCAACTCAATTCATCCAAATTCCAGTTACCCTCCAGATTATAACAAGTTATAATTGTTCGTGCATGTGTTTATTTAATTAAGCTAAATTTCTGCATGGCCATACAAACTCATATGTTTAAGATTAGCTGAGAGATGTGACTGTTTAATAGAACCCAAATCATTCGATTGTCCTCTAAAGTCCCTGCCTTCTGTCCCCTTTAAGCCTAATCACGACAGGAGCAGGTGCATGGTGGGCTCGCCTAGTGAATTTCCTGTGTGTCATTGCATTGCAAGATTGGCTGACTCTGATATCTTCCTACCAAAAGGCTCAGAATAATAGAAGAATAAATTAATCAGTCAATGCAAAAGTAAACTATCCATTCTAGCCTCATGAAACATAATAGAACATCTCATTGTTACATGGAGTCAGCCGTCTCCCGCAGCCCTGTTGAATCCTATCTGAACAGTAAATCAGTGCAGCCGCAGAAATGGCCCGCCAGGCAGCTGCCCGGCCTGCCCTCCCCTCCTATCTTATAAAGAAATGTGCCAATGTATTCATAATTTCCCAGTGAGGTGGCAGAGTCTGTAAATCCTTTTTTCTAATAACACTAAAGTTTTACTAGTCAAGGGTTCAACAGCCTAGTACACATTTAGTCAAACAAAATGTTTAGGGGGGCAGATGATTGATTAGAATAATGGTTCTTCACCCAAGGCACATTTCAGCTTTAGTATCTGCTGGTGCCTGGCAGCTGCCCAGAGGTTGTGGTTTGTTTGGAGCTGAGTGGGTCTTGGGCATCAGGATATTTGAAAAGCTCCCTGGGCACTTGTGGTGTATAACAGCATTGTAACTGGTTAAAATGCTGGCAGGCAGGCCAGCTCTGCACGGTCTCTTTAATATACTTTGTAGCTTCAAGGTCACAATTCCAGTGTCAGGATAGAACAAAGAATCAGTGAGAATATGTTTTTAATCACCAGTCCTAAAACAAGGGAATATGCTACATGCAAAATGGCTGGTCCTTACAACTTTCCTGGGGAAACCATTGGTTCAAAAAAGCAGCTGTACTCACCCATCACCCCTTAGCTCAGCGGGCCCTGCCCGGTGCCGACTTTAGCGGTTTGCTTGGTTCTGGCCAACTCAGTTCAATTCAAATCTAAGTTAAGATCAATCAGGATGTTATAAAATTGTTTTGTTTTCTTTTCCTTTGAACCTGAGGTGAGGAGTCATTGCCCACATGACAGGTGCTTTATTTTTTGCGTAGTTTCTCCCTGGTCTGCTCTGTAAGTTTTAAAGCACACTGAGCAGCAGGCTGTAGGGAAGCTCTGGGTTGCGGTCCACGAGTCCCTCTCCCTGGCTTCATGCTGGGAATTTACCATCTAATGACAAAAGCAACCCTTTATGTGGGGCTTGCAGTGTTCCGGTCACCTCACTGGGCATGGGGCATGTATTGTCTCCTTTGCTGACAATTTCTCCATTCAGTGGTGAGAAAGTAGAAATTCACAAATGGAAGTAATTTGCCCCATGCCACATATTAGTGACAGTATCGGAATGGAAACTGAGGTGGCACCATCCCAGCTTCCTCCTTGGGACCAAACTCTGTGTCAGAGCTCAGTGTCCTGAAAAATGATTTCTCTCAGACCAAAGGAGCCCGTGTCTATGAGAAGTCTTTGAAAGTCTTTTAAATGCCCTGCAAATATAAAGTGTTATTGTTACTGTGAATGGTGATATTTGTGGGCAAGGCCACCTGTAAGAACGCTCTCTCTCTCTTTTTTTAAACAACATACAGAAACTGGATGTCTCCAGATACAGGCTGTGGGGTAACTACTCTGATGCCCCCATCTTTCTCCCACTGAGTATCCTGTTAGTAAGAGGCTATGGACTGTTGACCAACAGATATTTCCATCTAAAATCTTTGTAGCTTTTATAAATGAGCTTTCAAAGCCTCAGAACAAGCAGATACTGAGCCCCAAGAGGAATAAGATTGTCTCACTGTGAGAGAGCGGATCGTTAGCCCAGAACAGGGCTGCATTTGAGTATCGACTGAACAGTGAACCTTTGGTTGGGGGTGGGGGGTGGTTTTCTACATTTAACTAATTTTTGCTTCCATGTGAATGAAGGTATTTTATCAGTAAAGAATAGCGAAATGAACACTCACACACCCTCCTCTGAGCCCGAGACACGGAGCACTCCCCAGACTTCTGCCGTGGGTGCCCTGGGAGTCCACCCCATTGGATTCCCTCCACCAGACCAGCCCCTGCTCTGGATTTTCTTTATTCTTCCCTGCTGTTTGGTGAAAATAGTTTCACTACATATTTATGAATCCCTCAACAATGTGCCATTTGTATTTTTAACTTCATGGGGCTGTTTCCACACAGTGTATGTTCTCCTGTTTGTTGATGTTGGCACTCAGCACTGTCTGTGCCAGTCGCGGGCGTGGCCATGTTAGCTGCCATGGAATTTTCTCAGTGTTCTGACAGTATGAATCTTCCCACTGCATTTATCCCGTCTCCTGTTGATGGATGTGTAGGCCATTGCTATATATTTTTTTGTCAGTGCTATTTTTAAAAAATGTATTTGCAACATTGCTGTATTTTGTTCATGTTTATTGGTGCACACGGGTTGAAGTTTCTGTAAGTTTTACTTTGCGTATGTTTCTTTACTGAAGAGGTTGAACATCTTTGCAAAGGTACATTTCTGTCCGTGTTACATCTTCTGTAAACACCTGTTAACGTCTTTTAACGTATTATTCTTTTGGATTGTTCATCCCCTTCTTATCGATGTGTACAATTTCTTTTTTTTTTTTTTTTTTTGAGACAGAGCCTCAAGCTGTCACCCTGGATAGAGTGCCGTAGCATCACAGCTCACAGCAACCTCCAATTCCTGGGCTCAAGCGAGTCTCTTGCCTTTGCCTCCCAAGTAGCTGGGACCACAGGCACCCGCCACAACGCCCGGCCATTTTCTGGTTGCAGCCGTCATTGTTGTTTGGCGGGCCTGGGCTGGATTCGAACCCGCCAGCTCAGGTGTACATGGCTGGTGCCTTAGCCCATTGAGCCACAGGCGCCAAGCCTACAATTTCTTTATATGCTTCAGGTTCTAATTATTTGTCAGTTATAGTATTTACAAAATCTCCTCTCATCTTATAATTTATCTTTTCACTCTCTGTTTGACACACTTTGATAGGAAAAGATGTCAGTTTCAGTGAAATTTATTCATGTACAGTTTGCATTTTTATGTCATCTTAAAGTCTTCTCTAACCTGAGGACATAAAGACATGTTCCTATGCTATCTTCTGACATTTTTGTAACTTCATCTTTCACATTTGTATTTAAATCAGCTGAAATTGATTTGGAGGGTAGGGTGTGAAGCACGTTCACCATTATTTTTACACAGGAATGGAATAACCAATTGTCCCAGAACCATTTGTTGTAGAAGTCCTTTTTTCTTACTGATCTTTAGCACCTCTGCCATTCATTAGATTTTTCCATATGTACAGATTTGGTTTCAGACTATGTTGCACTGATCTTTTGTCTTTTAACATAAGAAAATTACACATCCTCACTCACTGTAGCCTACGACAGGTATGACACTTAGAGCAGCTAGTCCTTCAGACGCACTGTTCTTGGCAGGGTCTTGGCCATCTTTGGCCCTTCGCATGTATATATGCCTGTGCACACACACTTGCAATTTAGAATAAGTTTGTTCAGTTCTTTTAAAAACACTTTTGGGTTCAAACCCAGCCCCGGCTGAACTGCAACAACAAAAAAAAATAGCCGGGTGTTGTGGCGGGCGCCTGTGGTCCCAGCTACTGGGGAGGCTGAAGCAAGAAAATCGCCTAAGCCCAGGAGTTAGAGGTTGCTGTGAGCTGTGTGATGCCACGGCACTCTACTGAGGGCGATAGAGTGAGACTCTGTCTCTACAAAAAAATAATAATAAATAAATAAATAAATAAATAAATAAATAAAAACACTTTTCGGAAATTAGTTTGAATTGCATTACATTTATGCACCAATTAATGAGCAATTTATAAACTTCAACTACTGACTTTCAATATTTAGTATATTTAATATTT
>CAUYRH010031632.1:0-15718 GCA_963574655.1 Perodicticus potto
AGCATCTCAAGAATGGAGAAGCATGAATCCCATGTACTCAAGTTTGATATGAGGACAATTAATGACAATTATTGACGTGGTGGGGGTGAGGGAAGGGGAGAACAGAGAGAGAAAGAATGAGGGAGGGGTAGGAGAAGGAAGAGCAGAGAGAGGGAAGGAGCGAGGTGGGTGGGGTATTGGGGCCTTGGTGTGTGCCACACCTTTTGGGGGCAAAACTCGATTGTAAGAGGGACTTTACCCAACAAATGCAACTAGTGTAACATAGTTTCTTGTACCCTCAATGAATCCCCAACAATAAAAAAAAAAAAAAAAGATGATGCACCTGATAGAAGTCAATGGCATGCTAGGCTCATAGAGATGCTGTTGGTGCCCTGTCTACATCTGCTTTACTACTCTGGTACTCCTACTGATCCTATGACGTTCAGATCCTATGAAGTTTGGCTGCTTAGTAATTGGAAAGTCACTCCATTGACAGAAACGCCTTTAGCTGTTAGGAGCCACATTTCTGGGAAGGTAACACTCTTCTCTGGTACCCTAGAGCTAATGGAATTACAGATGCAAGAGGCTGACAGGATCCTTTGCCTTTGGGAGCAGAGTCCAATTCAATGTTGTGATTCATTGTCTAGAGCTTCCTGTGTGATCAGGATGGAGTGCAGATGACCACATCCTTAATCAGCTCTTCTTTCCTCTAAGCCAACCCATTCCTCTTATTTTCATTCTTCTGCAAGTGACATCCCACATAATCACTTTGCTATGTTACCATCTCAGGTGCATCTTTTTATCAGGAACTTGGCTTAAACAAGTCTGTATCAATGAAGTGGCTTGTCCAGAAGGAGGCGGCTAGTTTAGCAATCTACCTGGTGGCACCTGAAAAACTGCTAGATTTTGGGCACCTCACCCAAAGAGGCAAGAGTTATATAAGCTAGAAGAGACAGTTAATGCAATCAAGGATAAGATTAATTCACAGGGAGGCAACTTAGATGGTGAAAAATGTAAAAACTTTTGACATTTGGAAACCATTTTAAAAATTAAGATTATTGAGTATATTTGGAAAAGACTAGAGCTATAAGGATGGTGAACAACTATTGGTTAATCTTAGAAGATAGAAGACTTGTCAATCTGGTAGAAGAGGGTCAGATTCCTCCCCCACCCCCCACCGTGTGGTTACAGATGGGAAAGTTTTAGGGGGAAGATTTGGACTCAAAGTAAAAATTTTCTTTAAAAAGTTGTTCTGAATCACAGAATATAAAAGCTTAGTGAAATCCAAGATATGTTTGAGACAGGCAGTTAGTTCACTCATGAATGCTATGAAACTCACAAGAGGTTAATTGTCTGGCTTAACATCACATAGCTCTGCAATCACCAAGTTGGAAGTAGCATCATAAGGATACTCTTTCTTGTTCACTGTTTATCTCCTCTACACTCACCGTTCAGTGGAGCATCTTTTTTTTTTTAAGACGCATTTTGTATAGGATGAAGTAAAATTCTAGAGAATGACAAGGCATCAATTCATTTAAAAACATTTATTAAGCATTTATTTTGCATTAGGCAAAATGCTCAAGACATTTGGGGTTAAAGATGGAAAAGAAATGAAAATTAGAGAACCTATCTAAGTTTCTCTGTATCTGTTCTCCCAAGTAAGACAAAGACTCTTACACAGAGAGCAAAGCTTCCCTGTGTTCTTAACTATACTTTGGGGTGTGACATGCTATAAAGTTTTGTTTTAAGTTGAAAAAAACCTGAAAAAAAAACCCTGAAAAGTCTTTGATAGTCTGACTTATCAAGATAAAGGACAAAACAAAATTAAATTTAAATACTCTACTTCTTATATTTTTAGTATTTCTATTCATTGAGAAGGAGAAGAAGGAGGAGGAAAAAGAGAAGGAAGAAGAGGAGGAGGAGAAAGGAATTGAGTGAAACCATCTGGATTTAAGTGGATAAAGTCAGGCTCATGTTCATCAATGTCTTCTTTTTCTCTTTTCCTTTCTCTTCCTTTCTTCATGATGAGCTTGCTACCATTCAAAGTTCTTTAGAGCCTTAGAGCATTTAATTACAGCTGAGGACTTGCTGCCTAGCACCTGGCATGGTAACCACTCCATTTTGGTTTTCTGCACAGTGCCTGAATTTGGCCTCTGCTACCTAGGATTCTGGTTTCCGCATCAGAAGAGGGAGGAATCTATTCTAACAGCATCACCTTCCATCAGCTCCCTGCATTCCAAGAACATCTGTACCAACTGTACTTCAGTTTCTTACCCTTGTAACATTTCTAAGCTTCAGTGAAAGAAGAATCTTCTGTGTTCTCTTGAGGGGCATCATTTGGGAGGGTTCAGAAGGTTCAAGCAAATCTCCTTTAATGTTCAAATCCAGATCTCAGTCAACCCAACTGTTGGCAGCCCTGGCAGCTGTGTGAATCAGCATCTACAGAACATCTACCCATGCTGATAAAATCAGGCTGCTTTTGTTTCTTTTGGATCTCCTGTCACTGAAATCAATTCTTACGTATATTTTCCAGCTTCTTTGTACAGAAACTAGCATAACATTATACTTTGTTATGTAGCCACCCTTTCATTGGTTTTTCTTTGTAAATGGCTCCTAAAATATTTGGGAATTTGACTCTGCCTAAAATCTGAAAACCATGAAAGGTAGAGGGGTGAGAGGAGAAAAGAGTATTTCTCCTTGCAAGAGAATGTCCTCAGGCAAGGGTTTTCACCATGTCCCAGCAGCTTCATCAGATGGGGATAAAGGCTCATTCTTTTATTCAGGCATTAAAAAAGATAGATATTTTACATCTTTTGTATTAACCGGGATGGGAATGAAACACATTATTCTTAGTAAAGCATCACAAGAATGGAGAAGAAAGAATCCCATATACTCAATCTGATAAGGACAATTAATGACCTAGTACATGGTGGGAGTGGGGGAAAAGGAGAGTACAGAGAAGGAATGAGGGAGGGGGCTGGGGAATCACAGTGTGTGACACAACTTTTGTGGGTGGGATTATGAGAGACACATTACCTAACAAATGCAATCACTATAACCTGGTTCTTTGTACCCTCGATGAATCCCCAACAATAAAAAAATAAATAAAAGGCTGGTTCTACTGGTCAGGGAGGACCAAATAGAAGTGAGGATTTGGGATCTTATAGGAGACTTCAGCTAATTTTTAAGATACCGAATCTTTACTCCCATTTAAGTAGAGAGTAAGACTATTCTTTTTCTTATTTTTCCTGATAAGTTCTTGAAAAGACCTGATGAGACCATTTAATGTGTGAATTGTAAACCAACATCCACCAGGATCAAACTTTGTGTTTAATTTTAAGAACTGGAAATGTAAGGGATAGGAGATTAAAAGAAATCCTAGAGAGTTATAATATGTTTTCAGGGAAATAAAGCCCCTTGGTTTTCAGCCTATGTTTTGAGGTGAAAATTAAGGTATGTGACCTTGCTGATCTTGTCTCAAGTTTAGTACTTCTAGACACAATATCCTACCCCTCAGTCTTTGAATATTTTTATACTAGTTTATGGAAGTAGCCAACTGATCTCCCAAAACTGTGCTTTTATCCCTGGTGAGAGGTAAATATTAAATTGGTTTTTTCCCCATGCTCTTCCAGAGCCCATCCCTTGATAATGAAACCTCACTACTAATAGCTCCAGCCAAGCCAGATGACCAATTTCATTCTCCAAATTTTTTATAGAGTCTATTGACCACATACTTCAGCTACTTGCCCACTTTTGTTACCCATTTCCATATCAATGTGTTCTTAAATGCAAGCTGTGATATCAACTTGGATGATTTGAGTAAAAAATTAATTTTAAAAGAGAAGTACATATAGCTCACAAAATGCTGGAGAAGCACACTTAAAACTTTTCAGCCAAGGATGATACCCAAACCAAGTAGCAGTGGAAGAAATAGGCATTTCTCTGACTTTGACATGGGAGCAACCATGTGTTGCTTCTACTGCTACTTTCATCTTCTTACACCTGTGTCTAAGACTTATGCTGATGTCAATCCTATCTCAGAAATTTCTACAGTAATACTGTTGTCTAATGGAATACTCCTTGTGTTCCTTTATTTTTCGTAGCACCAGCTCTACAGCTAAAGACCTAAGGGTGGGGTTGGGATTGACTGGCATAGTTTCAAAGTATGCTCAGGTCACAATTTCAAGAAGAACATGAAAAAACCTAAAGAATCTAGGAAAAACCTATAAGAACTGGTAAACAAATATAGAAGAGTTACAGGACACAGAATGAAAATAAAAGAATCATCAACATTCCTATATGCCAACAGTAAATAATCTGAAAAACAAACAAAGTAATCCCATTTACAATAGCTATCAATAAAATAGAATATCTAGAAATAAACTTAACTAAAAAAGTAAAAGACCTCTGTAATGAAGACTATAGAACACTGATGAAAGAAATTGAAGGAGGTATAAAAAAGTGAAAAGATAGTCCAAACTCATGGATTGAGAGAATCAATATTTCTAAAATGACAGACTACCCAAAGCAATCTACAGATTCAGTGAAATACCTATCAAAATACCAATGACATTCTTCATAGAAATAGAAAAGGTAATCCTAAAATTTATATGGAACCACAAAAGACCCAGAATACCCAAACTCATCCTGAGCAAAAAAGAACAAAACCAGAAGAATCACATTATCTGATTTCAAATTATACTATAGAGATGTAGTAAACAAAACAGCATGGTTCTGGAATAAAAACTGATATATAGACCAATTGGCCAGAATAGAGAACCGAGAAATAACTCCACACATCTTGGCAAGAAGATCAAACAGGGGAGAAAGAATAGTCTTTTCAATAAATGCTGCTGGGGAAACTGTATATCTATTTGCAGAAGAGTGAAACTAGACCCTTATTTCTTGACATGTACAAAAATTAAAACAAAATGGACTACAAATTTGAATATGAGACCTGAAACTATCACACTATGAAAGGAAACCATTGGGTAAATGCTTCAGGACATTGGCAAGGACTTCTTGAGCTATATCCAATTGTTTTAATATTTAACTCCCACCTATGAGTGAGAACATGTGAGATTTGTCTTTCTGCTCAACTGAAGCACAGGCAACCAAATTAAAGTTGGACAAACACCAAGCCAAAATCATCTGCACAGCAAAGAAAACAATCAATGAAGGGAAGATACAACCCACAGAATGAGAGAAAATATTTTCAAACTATCTCTCTGAAGAGGGATTAACAACTAGAACAGAAAAGGAGTTCCAACAACTCAGCAGGAAAAAAAATCAAATAATGTGATTAGAAAATAGTCAAAGGATATAAATAGACATTTTTCAAAAGAAGACATACAAATGGCCAACAAGTATATAAAAAAAAATCCTCCACATCATTAGTCATCAGAGAAATGCAAATCAAAACTACAATGAGATATTATCTCACCCCAGTTAAAATGGCTTTTATCAAAAAGACAGACAATAATGAATGCTGGTGAGATGTGATGAAAGGGGAACCCTTGTATGCAGTTGTTGGGAATGTAAATTAGTGCAGTAACTATAGACAACATCATGAAGATTCATCAAAAGTCTAAAAAGTAGAGCTACCATATGACCTTGCAATCCCACTGCTAGGTATGTATACAAAATGAAGGAAATTGGTATCAAAAGCTATCTGCCCTCTTGTTTTTATAGCAGCACTATTTACCATAGCCAAGATTGGGAGTCGACCTAACTTTGCATCAATGAGATGAATGGATAAAGAAATTGTGCTACATACACACAGTAGAGTGTTATGTAGCCATATAGAGGATAAAATTCTGCCATGGATGGAACAGGAGAACATTATGTTAATTGAAATGAGCCAAGCACAGAAAGAAAAATCTCACATGTTCTCACTCATATGTGGAAGCTAAATATTAAAACACTTGAGGCCCCACCAGGACATACCTTCAATGCTGGGGATCAGATTTTAACATGAGATTTGGAGGGAACAAAAATCCAAACCACATCACCAACTGAAATAAATCAGACATAGAATGACAAATAGTACTTCTGATGTTATTTATATGTGAAATCTATTAATAAATCCATTATTCATAGATAGAGTAAAAAGCTAGTTACCAAGGCTAAGGGTAGAGGGAGATAATCATTAAAGGTAAAAAGTTTCAGTTACGTAAGGTACATAAGTTCTGGAGGTCTAACTTACAACAATATGACTATAGTTAACAATAGTGTTCACTTGAAATTTTCTAAGATCTTAAGTTTTCTTATCCTCTCCCCTCCCTAGGAACTATGTGCTATGTGAAGTGGTAGGTGTGTTGATTCTCTTGATTTTTGTGAATACTTTTCAAATCATTAACTTTTACACTTTAAATGTACATAATTTTTAATTTTTTCATCTATGCCTCAATGAAATTGGGGGCAAAAATAATCAAAGAGGAAGTTGTAACTAGCAGTGTAGGGAACATTTCCCTTGTCCCCTCTCAATTCCCAGTTTAAAATAAAATATACATAGGCTTTTTCGTCTGTAACACAGTTTTCTGCATCATGTCATTATAAAGAATAAAATAAATGAAATTGAGTGCTATGGAGAGCAGTCTTCAGCCCATCTGTGAATGTGTGTTAATGTAAATATTTAGATAGAGTGCTCATCAAAGCCCTTAGGTGGGAGAGAGAAGTTCTATTATAAATTAAGCCAAACAAAATATGTGTAAGAACATAAGGTTAAATTAGTTGTTTAACATCATTGAATTCATATCTGGTTCTTTCTTTTGCCTTCCAGAAAGAACTCATGCCATTTACCATGTATCTAGCATGGCAAAATTACAAAGAAATATAGGAAACAGGGTACTGTAGAACTGTTTGAAAATTGATAACCTTACTTCCTGAAGGACAACTGTCTCAGCTTTCTTAACACATTTTGTGAGGGCCAAGCATGGTTGTTCATGCCTATTATCCCAGCACTATGGAAGGCCGAGGTGGGAGGATAGCCTTAAATCAGGAATTCTAGAACAGCTGGAGCAGAGGGAGACTCCATCTCTACTAAAAATAGGAAAAACTAGCCAGACATTGTGGCCAGTGCCTGCAGTCCCAACCACTTAGGAGGCTAAGGCAAGAGGATTGCATGAGCCCAAGAGTTTGAGGTTGCTGTGAGTTATTACACCACAGCACTCTACCCAGGGTGACAGAGTGAGACTCTACCCATCCCCTCCCCAAAATTTTTTGAGTATCACCTCATTTTTACAATTGGGAAATTATATTCAAATCTATTAAAAACTAAGTATTAATTATACTAGAATAAACGTTCCTGAGGGCACTAACAATATTTATTCAAGTGAAAGAATAATGTGCATTCCCGAAGTAGTCAATATGTAACTTTTTGTTTACACTGACCTGGGGACTTAGTTGGAAATGAAATCAGCGTACATGTAGGAAAACAGTGTACAAGTTTGATCCCTGCATACCATGGTGTTCTGAAGTAAGGTCTTCCAATAATGCCCATAGCCCAGATAACCCCTCACAATGATAATTAAGTTTCTGAGGCATAACCAGCTACACATATCTTTGCCTAAAAGCTTGTTATGTACAGTATACTTTCTGAAGGGCAGAAGTGGGTATCCCCCATGTCCCAGCCACCCAAGACATTCCTTATGTTCAGAAGACCCTATTATATATTTCTTTCTGAGAAAGTGCATTGGTCAGACATTTTCTTGGGCCTCTCAGCTCCCTTTGCTTTTAGGCATAGGTGTGTATAGATCTGCTCATTATGGAACAAAACAGTGTAAACCATTTCACTGCTCATCTTTTCTCCTTGGCTTTTCCAGCAAATATATCATTTGGCAACTTGCATCTGTATCCCTCAAAATTAACTCTAACATCATTTCATTATTTCACACCCAACTTTAGCTGCCACAGCATTGGCTTTCTTCCCAAGAGAGCATTTCATTGTACTAAATTGAATTTATTAGGAAAAATAGGCCTGTGATTAGCCAATAAGTTAATATCCTGATCATTTACCACAAGCTGTGGAATATCTGAGCCAAATACGCACTACGTGGATAACCAGAGTTGTCTGAGCCTCTGGCACAGGGGTGCAGCACAGCCATTCTTTAAAGTGCTTTTTCATGTGATGGAAAATTTGGGCAAAACAAACAACCTCAATTTCCATGTCTGAAAATAAATGTTAAATTCTAACAGTCTATTATTTTATAATATACCACAAATATGGTGATACTGTGGGTTAAATCCTATCCTCCATGTATATGGCAGCTTTATCTAACTTCTTTCCCTTGTTCCAGACTCAATGTGCTTAACATATGCTTATCTAGTTTGGCCTCTTTTTTCTTAACAGGCAGGGCTTTTTCTTTTTCTTTTTCTTTCTCTCGCTCTCTCTCTCTTTTTTTTTTTTTAACAATTAGAATATTTTTCTGTAGAGAGGCAACAATTTAAAATGTTATATAGCTGAGGTTCTATTTTCTCCTGTTTTATCTGCGTCTTGATAATGAAGAAAACGCAGCATTTATAATTAACATGTTGTGAGGTGGTAGCAGGAAGGGCGGAGTATTGTATCCTTCAATGGTAATTTAGAAAAAGTCTTTATTCAATTTATTTAATGTACCCCAATTGTTCCCTATTCAGTTAATCTCATTTGTTTTGTGATACCTAAAATTATTTACTAATTGACATGTCCCAATCCCAAATCCACAGGGTCTCAGGATACTCCTGAGGCCACTGATGTCAGCAGCACTGAGTGTCCTATTAGGTGGGCAAATCAGTTGTGCTGAGGATGGAATAGAATAAGAGTTTGTTGAAACTATTTAACAAACTCTGGGAACTGGGAACCAAAAACTGGATCTCAGGCCTATCACGTGATGCCAAATCTTCTCCTGTAAGTAAGTACCTACCATTCACAAAACCTGAACTCTTATCCATGAGAGAAATGTCCTAAGAAACTTGCATTAGCTTGCACTTGGCTCCAGTAACTGTCAGTTAGATATCCATGAATTCACATTGAATCAGGCTTATCAGCGTTCCTATTTTCAGAATTCCTTTCATTACTTTTTTTTAAAAAATCATTTTACTTTTTATTTTTTTGAGACAGAGTCTCACTCTGTTGCCCATGCTAGAGTGCTATGGAATCACCCTAACCCACAGCAACCTCAGTGTCCTAGGCTCAAGTGATCCTCCCAAATCAGCTTCCTGAGTAGCTGGGTACCCCCTACAATGCCCAGCTCTTGCTCAGGCTGGTCTCACACTCCTGAGTTCAAGTGATTCTCCCACCTTGGCCTCCCAGAGTGCTAGTATTAAAGGGGTGAATTCCTTTTAGAACATCTTCATAGTAGATCTCCCTTAACACCCTCGCCAAGAAAGTCAGAAATATAATAGCACTAGAAGTACAGGATTATGATTTTTTTCTCTGTTTGGGGATTTCACTGTGGAAAGGGTAAGATGGAGCTTAATTGGAAACATATTATAGGTTCATTTAGAGCAGAAGCAGGTCAGCCTGCACTGTTTGTTGTCATCAGCTCAGAGAGGCAAAGTGTGTACCAACATGAACATGTGACCGCCATCCCTGCTATATGGAGTTGTTTTCTGAGGTGGCCTGAGAACCCTGGTCCAGTAGTGCCCAGCCAGATGTCTACAAGACTATAACATTTGTCTAGGGACAATGCACAAGGAAATGAAGAAACTCCTAAGGGAATTCTATTCATGCTCATGCAGAAAGTGAAGATGATCAAGGAGAATCAAAACATCATCAGCGCTTTTCATTCAAGAAAGATATAATTTTTCTGGCTCACAGTATGGTGCTCCAAATAAATGAATGTAATGCAAAAGCAGTTTAAAAACTAAAAATGCAATTGTAAGCTATCAAGAAAATCATGGAAATCCTCATTATCCAAAAGCATAATTCCAAAAAGATGAGTGAAGAATCAAAATGGCGGGAGCTCTGAAGATTATACCTGACCTCCAGGCCTCCACTTACCTTGTGATTTTTATTGTAATGTCAGCATAGGGATGAAGACTAAATGTAAAGACCAGCCAAGCCAGAATAATGCCTACGCTATCATTTGAAGAGTGAATTAAATGCACAAAAAGACAGACCCTCTCATATTGCATACTAGTGAGGATGTGTACCTACCTTAAACTTGCTGCTGCTGGGTGGAAATAAAAAATGACTTGAAATATCCTAACTATAAGAAATTTTAGGGCTAAGCTTGAATTTCAGCCACCCTTAAAGAAATGGGTCAGTAGACATGAAAGCCAATTTAAATACGTATCTATACACACACAAAAAAAATTCAGTAGAATAAGTAAATAAGAGGAGAAAGAGACTCTATAAAACTGACAAGCAATTTTGAAAAAGAAAAAAATAAATTTATACAGGTAAAAAGTAAAATATAATAATTAAAAGATTAGGTTTGAGAGGAAATTAGAGATTTTCCAAGCTTCTAATTTTATGGTACCCTCTCAAGTAATTTTTAAGCTGGGTTTAGGCCAGAAGAACTAATCAATAGTTTCTTCTACTAAGTAGTTAGCTTAGGTTCAAATAAGCATTTGTCATAAGATTTCATAACCATTTGAAAATTAATTTTAAAAACTAAGTAAAAATGGAAATTTTATTCTTTTCTTAAATGATAAGTATTAATTAATGAGATATATCTGCCTATTGGGCATTGTGCAACTTTTGAAATTGGAGATTCAAATTGGACTTGACCAATCTCATTTCCTGCTTCACACTAATTTTATGTGGTATTTACTTTTGATCACAAAGGTAGGGCTTCGTCAGAAAGAATGTTGAAACTGAATTCCCAGGCAGTGCCTGTGGCTCATGAAGTAGGGTGCCTGCCCCATATACCAAAGGTGGCTGGTTCAAACCCGGCCTCCGCCCGAACTGCAAAAAAACAGAAAAATAGCCGGGTGTTGTGGCAGCCGCCTGTAGTCCAGATACTTGGGAGGCTGAGGCAAGATAATCACCTAAGCCTAGGAGTTGGAGGTTGCTGTGAGCTGTGTGACACCATGGGCACTCTACCAAGGGTGATAAAGTGAGACTCTGTCTCTACCAAAAAAATAAATAAATAAATAAACTGAATTTCCTCAAAGAAGTACCACAATGTCTCATCCACCACACAGTGTGGCTTTGTTATGTGCCCATCATAGGAAAATATTTACATATTTAAAATATTTTTTAAAATAATTGAAATATGCATTTATTAATTTAATTTTATTTCATTTTATTTTTTGAGATTGAGTCTATGTTGCCCTCGGTAAAGTGCTGTGGCATCACAGCTCACAGTAACCTCAAACTCTTGGGCTTAAGCGATTCTCTTGCCTCAGCCTTCTGAGAAGCTGGGACTACAGGCACCTGCCACAATGCCTGGCTATTTTTTGGTTGCAGTTGTCATTGTTGTTTAGCTGACCCAGGCTGGGTTCAAACCCACCAGCCTGGGTGTAAGTGGCCAGTGCCCTACTCAGTGAGATATGGCCACCACCCTGAAATATTTACATTTTTTAAAAAAGTATTTTTAAGTGTGTAAAATATTTTTGGGTGCCTCTGTGAGACAAATGTGGCACACCAGAGAAAATCAATGACAGTGGGTTTGTTAGTTTGACAACTATGGCTTTAGCTGCTGCTAAGTAGAAAATTGAAGAATTAAAATATAAAACTGAAGAAACTATCCAGAACACAGCAGAGAATATCAAGAAAAGTCTAACAGTAAGCCAACATTGTGAAAATAGTGAGAAGAGGTTTAAAACAAATGGAGAAGAGAGAAAGGCAATATTTGGGACATAATATCTGACAAATTTCAAGAATTAAAGTAGCCTCATAGTTATTAAATGTAAGAAGTACAGTGAATCCCAAGTAAATTAAGTAATTAAAACAGACATATCATACGGACACATAACACTAAAATTTCATGACACATATATACACACAAATTAATGATGAAAGCAATTACAGAGAAAGGAGAATTTATAGAAATCAGACTGGAACTTAATTGTTTCACATTACTAGTGGAAGCGAGACAAAATGAGTAATGGTATTTTGAAGATACTGAGAAAAAAAATAATGCTCAACTAGAAATGACATCATCTTTGGGGAATGATAGCAAAATAAAAACTTTTTAAAACTAGGCAAAACTCAATGTATTTGTAAAATATTCTCATTGAAAAGTCTTCTGAAAAAATGGCCTCTCGAAAGAAGAAAAATGCAGGAAGAAATGATTAAATCAATTGTTTAATCATTTGCCAGTACATATAAGCAAACATAGTGCATGTCAAAATGTTAATGATAACATGTTAATCTATAAAAAAAAATCCAGTATTTTAATTCTGGCAACAGCATATAAATGGGAAGAGAAGTTGACTAACATTAAAATATTCTATGGTTTATACATTTTTGAGGAACTGGGTAAAAATATTGATTAATTTTAATTATTTTAAGATTCACCAAAAGGATAAAATACCTGGAGTACCTACTAAAGGAAAACAAACAAATCCTATACTTTCCAAACTAGCAGAAAGAAAAAAAATGAAATAACTAAACACACACTTACACATATAAATAAATACAGCAAATTCTCCTCATTGACAAATTTAAGGAGAAAAAAACAACATGATCATTTCAATAGATGCAGAAAATGTTTTTGCTAAATTTCTATATCCACTTATGAAAAAATTTATTGCAAATGAGCATTAGAAGGGAATTCCTTACTATCCTACCACACGCATTTGTTAATATTGAAAATTTAAAGCATTTCCTTTTACAAGAGAAAAAAAGAAGATTAACTTGTTCAGTATCACTATTTGAATTGTATGTTTTTTCTGAATATCCTAGTTTATACATTAAGATAAGAAAAAGATAAAATAAGTGTATGTAGATTAAAAAAGGGGAAATAGAGCAATCATTACTCATAGTTGATAGGATTGTAAATTTAAAAAATACTAATAGTATATAGACAACTTATTAAAAATAATGCAAATTTAGCAAGTTCCCTAGCAATAAAATCATTGTACATTATTATACAAAAACAATTGCATTTCAGTAACAAATAGAAATTTAAATTTCAAAAAGATTCAGTTTATAATTGTTAGAAAACAACATATTGGGTGGTAAATTTAACAAAACATTAAATACTGCGTATATAAGCCATTCATAGAGGAAGACTATCAATCTTTATTCAGAAATATTTAAGAGGAACAAATAAATGAGAATTTTACCATGTTCATGGATATAATAATTTTAAATTATAAAAACACTAATTATTTTCCCAAATGGCCTGTATAAGGAGTCAGCAAACTTTATACAGGGCCAGATAATAAATGCTTTAGGCTTTGCAGGCCTAGAATTGGTGTCATTCCTGCTTAACTCTGCTTTTATAGCTTGAAAGCAGCTACCGACAATAGGTAAAGAAACTGACATAGCTGTATTCTAATAAAACTTTATTTACGGAGTCAGAGAGATAGTGGGCCAGATTTATCCTGATTTGTGGTCTGCCAACTCTTGATTTGATCTATATAATCTATCTTTAGTGCAATTTTGATCAAAATGGGAACAGAGGTGTGTGGGTGTGTGTGGGTGTAATTTAATAAGCTAATTTTAAAGGTTCTGTGACCAAGTACTGGGATAAGAATCACTTAAACATTCCCAGGGAAGAACTAAGTGAAACCACTTATGGTACCATAAATAAAGACAATACGGGATTTATTAAGGCAGCATGCCATTAGTACAAAAATTGTCAAATAGATAAATGGAACAGGATATAAAGCCCAGAACTTGCTATACACTCATATGACAGATGTGACATTGCAGATTGCAGTCAAAAGGATTGTGTGAACAAAATAATTTATCAATGTGAAAACGGAATGAAATTGGGATTCCCACCTTAATTCAGACATTTAATTATGTGTGAATTATAGACTTTAAAATTAAAGGTGCAATTAAAAACATTTATCATAGAGTAAAATATGCAGATATCTTTCTTATCCTGGAGTAAGGAAACTTTCTTAAGAAAAAAGTGCGAACTTTAAAGCAAAATCCTAAAACTATGTTAAAGTTAGACCATCTGTTCAGCAAAAACATTTTCATGAAGTTAAAAGAAAAACAACAATCTGGGGTGAAAACTTTTACACATATGATTAAAAATAAGGAATTATTATCTGGAAGATATTAATAACTTCTAATTACCATTAAATATAGAAAAACAGCATTATGCACAAATGTTCAAAAGACATAAAAAGGCATTTCACAGAATAGTTATCATAAATGGGGGAAAATCATCAGTAAAGGCGGTCATTCTCAATAATTATCTGGGAAATGCAAATTAAGTCCATAGGCCAGTATCTTACAACACACACATTTTGTCAAAAAGCAAACAAACAAACAAAAGAAACAAATAAAAAAACAGACAAGCAAGAATCAGCAGAACTATGCTGCTGTTGAGAGTATAAACTTTTAGATTCACTGTTAGAGAACACTTTGAATTAACCACTGAAAGTGAAGTTCATACACTGTGATCCAGAAATGCCATTACTAGTGGACAGAGAAACAATTGCTGGAGTACACTCGACCCACATAAATATCAATAACGTGATACTGTTTACAATAGCAAAATATCACGACCTACCTTAACATAGTGACTGTTTTACGGATGGATAAGTAGAGGTATAATCATATAATGAAATTTTATCCAGCAGTGAACATGAAATAATCACAGACTGGCATACTGACGTGGATGAATATTTATAGCATAATATCGAAAAAGGAAACAAATGTCAGGTGTACCAGAATAGGGACATTAGATTGTATGTATTTAATGGTCAAATATGCAAAATCAAAGAATATATATTTATAGATATGATATATGTTAAAACCATTTTCAAATAGAAAGTATAAGTAGAAAAACTTGGGAAATTAGTTAACTCTGGGTGAGAGCAAGGTAATATTGAAGAGAGGTTAAAAGGCTTTGAAATTTTCAGTTTTGTAAGTTGAATGGCAAGCACATATAATATGTTCATTGAATTATTCTTGCATCTGGCACCCGCATGGCCTCCGCAGACCTACCCCGACAAGGAACTCCCCTGGCAACCACGTGAACCTGTGCCCCACACTTGCCGCCCCAGAGTCCCACTTTCTGCCAGGAACCCCGCAGATGACCACCAGGCCCCTGCAAGCCTGCCCCTGGCCAGGAACTCCCCCAAACAACCATGTGCCCCCATGCGGAGCCTGCAGGGCCTCTGCTGGTGACTGCCAGGCCTCTGTAGGCCTGCTCTCAGCCAGGAACTCCCTTGGTGATCACACTCCCTGCACCTGGCACTCCCAGAACTGTGTGCACCATCCCCCACCCTGCTGATGGATCCAGGGGTGCCACACTCCGGGGCTTTTCCCACACCCAGAACTCTCTGGCTGGGGCAGTCCCAGAAGATCACAGAGTCATTCACTACAAAGTTCCAGCAACAATAGAGTGGTCCCGCCAGGGTCTAATCTTCGAGAGACACCTTCCTAACTCTGAGGATGGCCAGACACAATGGTGAAAAACAATCATGGGGCAGAATCAGTGGAAAAACTCTGGCAATATAAATAATCAAAGTAGACCAACTCCTCCAAGGAACGACAAGGCAGACACAGCACAAGATCTCCTGCATAGGCAAATGGCTGAGATGTCTGAAATCGAATTCAGAATCTGGATTGCAAATAAGATCAGTGGAATGGAGGAAAAGATGGAATTATAATTTCAAGTAG
>CAUYRH010031633.1:0-32009 GCA_963574655.1 Perodicticus potto
GATTTTCAAACTTTTTTTTTTTTTGGGGGGGGGGGACAGAGCCTCAAGCTGTCACCCTGGATAGAGAGCCGTGGCATCACAGCTCACAGCAACCTCCAATTCCTGGGCTCAAGCGAGTCTCCTGCCTCTGCCTCCCAAGTAGCTGGGACTACAGGCGCCTGCCACAACGCCCGGCCATTTTTTGGTTGCAGCCACCATTGTTGTTTGGCGGGCCGGGATTTTCAAACTTTAATTACAGGTAAGGTCACCAACAGCCATCCTCAGGGCCATGCTGCTTCCCATCCCTTCCTGGTGAACCCTGAGTTCTCTCTTAGCCAATCTGCTCACGGAGTCAGAGTTTCCTTCCTCTCTGGTTCCTCTGTGGAGGAGGGACATGCTCCCTGTGTCTTGCTTGCCCCTTTTGATCTTGTCTCTCTTGAGTTAGTCATTTTAAAAGTAAACAGTGATTCAAGAAGATAAAAACAGTTTCATTAAGCCTACTAGCTCCATATGGATTAGGATTTGATATATGGCAGAAGTAGTAATGGAGTCTTTGGGGGAAGAGGAAATATTAGCATGTGATATGGGGACAGCTGAGATGCCAGAAGCCGTGGACACCTCTGTAACCTCCAAGTGACTCTCGGGGAGACAGAGAAGCCCAGGTGCTCCCAGAAGCCCTGGGAGGGTCTCTCCCACCCCCCTGCAGGATGTTGCTGCCAACAAGGGGTGAGTGGACAGAGGTTTCCAGGCTCCTGCCCATGCTCACTGTGCAGGGGGAGCCTCAGCATCTCTGGATGCAAATTCAAAGCCATTTTGAAAATTTGACACTGAGCTGCCTCAAGTCCCCAGGCGGAGCTGGGTCCGACTTGGGCACAGCCTCTAACTGTCTGAGGAGAGGCAGGGAAGCCGGAGTTTTCAGCATGTGTGGGATGGCTCCCCAGCCTGCAATCAGCTCTGTCGGGGGCCTCACTGACCTGCGTCACCCGCAGCGTCTTGCCTGTGCTCTTGAGAGGGGACCCACCCTCCTGGGGCACTGTCAAAGGAGCCACCACAGGAGTTTAAAGCTGGACAGCTCCCTGCCTTTGAGTCAGTTCAGGTTGATGAAGCTGTAGCTGCTGACAGCTGAGTAGGGGACAAGGTAGCCCAAGCTGGGACAAGTCCCCTCCCTTGCTATGGGCCCCTGTGAGAGGACAAGGGAACACCTGCTCCCACAGGTTCTCACCAAGGCAACTTTCCTGAAAGAGGCCCTGTCCTTTTTGATTGCAAGCCCATAGCCAAGTCGATTTTGAGAATTTAACGCTAGGTCATGCCCCACCCTCAGGCTGAGTTCAAGGTGACGAGGCTGCAGCCACCACCCTGACGGGTAGGGAAGAGAACATACTCTCCTAAGAACACTTAAGATAGCAGCCATCACTCTGTTATAGGCAGTTGTGGGACTGGGGACCACCCCACCGATCCAGTACAGCTCCTAGTTGTGTTACCTGGGATCAGGCCATTTCAGTCCGGGGTGGGGGGCTCCACTTGCCACATTATCACAGTTATTGAGGCTTCCCAGAGCCTGTCCACACCTCCACACCTCGGTTCAACCACTAGCTTCTGAGCAAGCCCAAGAATTCCCCCCAGCAAGAAATAAACAAACAAACAAACAACAACAACAACAAAAAACCACTAACAACGCTGCTAACATAAGGAGGTCTGGGGCCTGAAATCAGGGAGAGTTGGCCCACTGCTTCCACTACTGGGGTCCAAGGACCTGCTCAGGTTCCAGTCCCCAGCAAATCTTCACCACAACCTCAACTAATAAATGTTCTTTGGGCTACTAAGGTAATCACAGGTACCATGAACTCTATATAGTGACTAAGAAACCATACAAAGATTGCGCTGAAGTGTCCTTCTCAACCAACAACATATATACATCTTCAGGAAAAGAAGCTTCAAAAGCAATTTCAAAAAGTTGGAACAAGTGACAGGTATAAACAGAAGGACACAGGAAACATAGAGGAATTATGATACTGCCAAACGACCATCATTGTCAAGCAAAAGATCCCCATGAAAAGGTTTTTCTCATAATGTTCCAAATATTTCTCCTTAAGAAACTCAACAAGATGCAAAAAAAATCTGAAAACAAATACAAGGAAATCAGAAAATCAATTCAGGATGCAAATAAGAAATTTACTAAGGAGAAAAATATCTTTAAAAAATAGAACTTTTGGAGGTAAAAAATTCATTGAAAGAAATATAAAATACAACTGAAAGATTCAAAAACCGACTACATCAAGGCAAAAGAATCTTTGAACTTGAGAAAAGTCTTTTGTAACAATCCAGTTAGAGAATACAAGCAGAGAGAGCAAGGAGGACTGCGCAGAGCCATGGAGATGTCTGAGACCACATAAAGTGTCCAAACTCACAAACGATTGGTATTTCTGAGGGGAAGAAAAGCTCGACTCATGGGAACAACGCAACTAGTAAGAGCATTAGACATTTAGATACATGTACATTAAGATATAAAAATTCCAAACAATTTTTGGGAAAACACATTCATAAAGGATTTCACCAGAATTAATAACTTTGAAGTAAAAGAGACACTTTTAAAGTTAGAAAAGTATTGATGCAGGACAAGGTAGCCTTACAACGGCTGCCTTGGCCCTGGCAGTGCTGATGCTGTGGTGGATGGAGGAACCAGCTTGCGGAAGGGCCAGAAGCCTGTGTGGAAAAACACTGGAGCCTTGCCGTCTACTCCTTGTGCACAACTGACTGGTCAATATCATGTCAGTTTCCAGGGCCTGGGTCTTCCTTAGACAGCTGGCTGTAACTGATTAACACCCACGCCCTAAGAAGTCCTAGCAAAACAACTCTAGACAGCTGGCTGTAACTGACGAAGACCCACTGAAGTTCTGGCAAAACAACTTCCCGGCAAAATAACTCCCTGGGACTATATAAACCCCTGAGCAGAGAGCTCAAGGGCAGACCTCGGCTGGATCTTGGAGAGGGAACAGGAGAGTTTGTTCCCCTCCTGGGTCCTCTTTACCTGGAGGTTTGGTTTTTCCTTTACTTGTAATTCTTCTTTCCTGTAAATAAATCCTGACTTACCACTACTCTTGTGGTCCATTGATTCCTTCTTTGAATCGCCGAGACCAAGAATCTGAAATTCCGGTATCAGTATCTATTCATCTATGAAGGAACCCTATCAGACTAACAGTAGACTTCTCAGCAGAAATCTTACAGGCCAGATGAGAATAGGATGACAATTCCAAAGTGCTGAAAGAAAGAACTCCCAGATAAAATAATAACAATAACAACAACAATAATAAATCTTGCCAAAATAACCTTCATAAATGAAAGAGAAATAAAGTCTTTCCCAAACCAGTAAACACTGAAGGAATCAGTCACCACTAGACTATCCCCAAGAATATGCTTGCAGGGTCTTAAAAGTGGGAAAGAATGGTTAATTTCCCCATCATTAAAACACACAAAAATGTAAAACTCAGAGGCCTCATAAAACAATTACACAAAGAAGGAAGAGAAAGAAATTAAATAGCAGCATGACAGATATTCAGTAAACCACACAGACATAAAGAAAATGAAAGAAAAAGAATTTCATGAAACAAGTAAATATCAACTAAACAAGAACAGAGCCTCACATATCAATATTAAGGTTCAACATAAATTGGTTAAATGCTCCACTTAAAAGATATAAATTGGCAGAATAGATAAGAAAAATGAGCCAACCATATACTGATTGCAAGAAATTCACTTTCTTCATCTCAAAACGTACAGTCTAAAAGTAAAGGGCAGGAAAAACATATTCCAGATGGAATGGAATGCAGAGGGAAACCAAAAGTGAGTAGGAATGGCTCTACTTAGATAAAACAGTCTTTTTCAAAAACAAGAAAAAAATGAAATCATAAAGAGATTAAATTCAGCAGCAGGATAAACGATCCTAAATATTAATGCACCCAACAACATAGCACCAAGGTTAATACAGAAAATATTAGTAGGCCTAGAGAAAGACACAGACGGCAATATAGTTACAGTGACGGAATTCAGAGCTTCACCCCACCACTCACGGACTAGATAGATCATTAGGACAGAAAATCAACAAAGAAACATTGGATATAAATTAGACTTTAGCCAAACTGACCTAACACATTTATAGAACTTTCCACTGAACAGCCCCACAATGTACATTCTTTTCATCAATGCCTGAATCATTCTCTAAGATATTTTAGGACACAAAACAAATCTTAACAAGTTTTACAAAATTGAAATCCTATCAAAAAGCTTCTCTTTTTAAAGGGGAATAGCTAGAAATCAATTCAGGGAGGAACTTCAGCATCTATACAAACACATGAAAATTTAACAACATATTTCTGAATAGGATCAAAAGAGAAATAATGATAAAAAATTAAAAATGTCTTGAAATAAACAAAATGAATCATATCATAACTCATGGAAAAGTTTACAGCATTATATGCTTGCAACAAAAAAGCAGAAAGATCACCAATTAACAACCTAACACAGTATCTCAATAGAAAACCAAGAACAAATCAATCCCAAAGTTACCAGAAGAAATAACAGAGATCACAAAAGAAATAAATTAAATAAAGACCAAGAAAACAATACAAAAGATCAACAAAACAAAGAGTTTGTAATATAAAAAGACAAACAAAATTGATAAACCTCTAGCTAAATAACCAAGGAAAGATGAGAAAAAAATTCAAACAAACGTGCAGAAATGAGAAAGGAGACATCACAATTGACACCTTAGAAATGCAAACAATTGTCAGGTACTATTATGAACATCTCTATGCCTACAAACAAGAAAACCTAAATGAAATGGATGAATTCCTAAAAATATACAATCGCCTAATATTGAACAAAGAAGAAACAGAACCTCTGGATAAGCAAATAACAGGTGGTGAAATGGAATCAGTATTAAAATTTTCCCTACACATACAAAATCTCAGGGCCAGAAGTATTCACAGCCAAATTCTAACAGATGTACAAAGAACTGCCACCTACTGAAACTGTTCTAACACATCAAGCAGGAAGGAATTCTCACTAAGTCATTCTATGAAGCTATTATCACCTCTATACCAAAGCCAGGAAAGGGTGATACAAGAATAATGAAAATAGACCAGACCACTGTCCCTGAGAGACAGAGACACAATACTCTTCACAAAATACTAGCAAACCAAATCCAATAGCACATCGAAAGATAATTCTCCACAATCAAGCTACTTTCATCCCAGAATTTCAAGAATGATTCAATATTCACAAGTCATTGAGTGTGTTTCCACACATAAATAGAATTATAGTATAGTAAAATTTGAAGGTATTAAATCTATAGAAAAGTGTGTCCAAACTGGAAAAAACTAAGTCAAATTATATCTGTTGGCCAATGATAAGATCTTATACCTATAAAACCATAAGAATTCCTCCAAAAGATAACTGGACTTAACAAATGAATTCATTCAAGTTTCAGGTTACAAAACCAATGTACAAATAACCCCATTAACAGTGGGCAAGTGACATGGACATGCATTTTTCTAAAAAAGATATTGTAATCACCAGAAAACATAGGAAAAAGTGTTCACCAGCGAGAATCAAGGAAATACAAATTAAAATCTCATCTTACTCCAATTAAAACAGCCATTAATAAAGCCATAAAACAATAGATGTTGGTGCAGATGCAGTGAAAATGGAACAGTTATAGACAGTGGGAATGTAATTTAGTACAACCTCCGTCAAGATCACTATGGAAATCTCAGAGATCTAAAAGTCAATCGACCATTTGATCCCACAATCCCACCCAAAGGAAAAGAAATATTTTTATCAAAACGATACCTGTATCTTTTTGCAATATACATCTGTATATTTATTGCCACACAGTTCATAATTGCAAAGATATGAAATCAACCTAAGCATGAATCAATTGATGAGGGGATAAAGAAAATGTGGCATATACTTGTGTATATACCATGATCTCTCAGTGATAAGAAAGAATGAATAATGCCATTTGCAGCAACCTGGATAGAACTGAAGTCCATTATCCTAAGTGAAGTAACTCAGGAACAAAAAATAAATGATGCATGTTCTCACTTATAAGTGGGAGCTAAATTAGGGCTGCACAAGGGTAGTATAATGACAGTGGAGACTCAGAGCAGGAGAGGATGAGGATAAATAGTTACTTGTGGGTATGATGTACACTATTCAGGTGACTGGTAAACCAAAGCCCAGATTCCACCACTGTGTAGTATGTACATATGATACAATTCAACATGTACTCCTAAGTCTATTAAAATAAAAAATAATGAAAAAGAAAAAATACAGTAAGATGCTTTATTTTTAGAATGATTTATACCAGTTTGGATAAGTCATCTTTGTCTTGGAAATGTTTCTAAAATTCTCTTCGTTTTTTATCTCTCATGATAAATTTATAAACTTCATATGTAAAAAAGCTTTTGCTAATTTTATTGGGACTGTATTAAATGTATATTTACTTAGGGAAAATTTTATACTTCTGTTAATTGGTCTTCTGTTCCAAAAACAAAGGGTGATTTTTCTTGTACTTTGTTTTCTTTTGTGCCCTAAAAGCTTTTTGAAGGTTTTTTGACATTTATACCTCCTTTATTCCATGTTAAATACACAGTGTTTTAAGTATATGATCCTTTTCGTTACTATTACAAATAGAATCTTTGTTTTTAAATTTTTACTGTATTTCCCTGCTGTATGTTTCATTTTCTATTCCAAAAATTTATATCTTATAGTATTCCCAAAAATAGACAGATGCAGACATAAGAAATTAATTTTTAATGTCTTCCTATTTCCATTTCTTATATTTATTTTACAAATACCAGTTGTCTACGTGTTGCCTTTTAATTGCTTAGACTCCAAGTCATGAAGTCATTTTCATACACACAAGCTTGTCTACTCTTTCAACAAGAACTCACCTGGAGACTTTCTTTTATTGACTGTGCTCCTATCCCTGATACTATGTACTGCAGTGTTATTTTTCCCTATATTATTTCCTAGATCTGTAAATTATCTATTTCTCCATGTTTAATTACTTGGGAGTGAATTATGTCTAAGTGTTCTCCTATATCCTGGAATCAATTTTATTTCAATGTGTACTAGTCATCTGTCTTTTGAACACATAATTATCCTACACCTTATTTTAATACAAAGTACACAAACCTAATTTATGTGTTTGGTTTTGTTGTTGCTATTATTTCTTCTTGTTTACTTTTAAATACCTTCCCTCTAAGCCTCCTATTGTCTCTGTAATGGTGAAGGTAGATTCTCCATGGCTCCTCTTTTTATCATAATATTGTTTGAATGTTCTGCTTAAAACATGAGCTGGGGTATTAAATACCAGCTTTTATATTAGTTCATCATTAATCTTTGAAAGTACTGGACAGAAAGTTATGGACACAGGCTGACTTCGTCAAGGAACTTTGCTCCCGTAAGTTTTCTCTCTGAATAAGTCACACTGTCATTTTTGTGGGTGTGTCAGTAGACTGGCAGTGCAAGCTGTCCACTAGATTATGACTGTTTTTAGGTCACCTGACTAATTTCATCAGAGTATGACTTATTGAGGAATTCTGTGCTGCTCAGACACCGAGTTTGGTTTGAACACTCAGCTTCATTGTGCTACCAATGACCAGTTGGGTTCCCAGGTTTTTCTAGGTGCCCTTCATGACACTGTGTCTCTGAGGCTTGGTAAGCGTCTCCCATGTACTTGGTGACACAATTACCAGTTCCATTAATTTTGCCTAGTTGGAGGATAGGGTTTTTAAGATGAATTTAGTTGAATTTTTCTATTTATTTCTTCCACATAACATTTTTTTCAAAGATTAGATTCATGAGTATTTATTCCAACATCTTCTAATTTGGTCCCAATTTTATTGTATGTGGCCAATATTTTTAAATATATGGCATTAGTTTGAGCTTTCCCCACATTTGATTAATCATAGAACATTACATGGTACAAAGAGTAACTTTATTGATGAAGAACCAAATCTAAAATATAAATACAAATCATACATCTTTCTTGCATTGAAAGTACTATGTTTAGTGTGCTTTAAAAATAGAAGACATTGATAGCAACAGAAGTCTTGATACACCATTTTTAATTATTGACTGATCAATACATAATCATAAATAAGCACTCCAAGTAACTTTTGGAGTTGATAAATACACAAAAATCTTTACACACTATTATTTGTAACTACACTTTATTTTGAAGTGTATTAAATATTTGTAAAAATTATAGTGTGCTTTATTATAACACTTTCTTCAAAAAAATAAATGAATGAATTTTGGAGATGAAAGGCCCGTAAGTAGAGCAGCTTGTGCTGTGTGCCTGTAACTGGTGTTCATCAAGAGAAGAATTATTTAAGACACCCAATGTAGTCATCAGAGGAACCCTACCTACATAATCATCACTGACTTTTACATTCAATTTGAATTTCAATAGATTAAGCAGGAATTACTTCTTAGTTGATTTTATTACTTCTTGGTTGATTTTATTTTAAAGACTATTATTTTTAGAAAATTATTTTAACATTAAAATATTGATAAATATACAATGTTTTGCTATAGAAGTTGATGTTATATGATTTCTATTTCCTATTACTTTCTATTTAACAGTTAGAAGTTGGTCCTTGTTTTAAAACAGCTACATATGAGTAGCCCATTCAGTGAATACATATTAAATTCATTTATTTTGCCAGAGAGTAGTTGTGCTGTTATATCTTTCTCCTACCCATCCTTAGAAATGTTCTATTAAGTAAATTCTATCAACATTCCAGTTTTAATACCAAGCAATGCAATACTGAGTCACTTGACTAATTGGCTACCATGTCTAGAATTATAATTGGGACCAATTTTACCCTGAAGGTCATGCTTCTAACTTCTATGATCTACTTTTAAGCTATAATTATAAAACCTGGCTGTGTATCTGTATCACTGATAGATATTTAATAGTAGCTCAAAGGCCAAGGCCATATTTCAGACCTCTATTATCAGAACTTCCAGGAGTGGGGCAATTTATCTGTCCTTAAAAATAATTATAACAGCAACAACAATGACAGATGTGTGTGTGCACAATGTACAAGTGTCACTGAACCGATATTAGTGTTGAGACTTCTACTTTTAAACTATACAACCATTTTATTCACATTACTAAGGAAAATTTAAATTTATCATTCATACCAATCATAATTAACCTGTTTCTATTGTTGTATTAGTCTCAAAAGTCTACCTATTACAATATTGGAGGCCCAGAATAATTCCAGGACTTTAGCTGTCAAAGCACCTTGTTGCTGCCAATTCTGAATGTATTCTGTATGGAGTCCCCAATTTGTAAAAGTTCAGTGTTTTAGTTTAGGTTTTCACCAGCCTCACACGGCCTTTACACCTCAAAGTTCACATCCCAGATAATGCCTCTGCTCCTCTTGCACGTTTCTCAGCACAGGAGCACCTTGACGCCTTTCCAGATGTATCTGTCCACTGACTCCTGGACAATCGGCTGAAGTACAGTTGAGTAGCAGAGATCCCAGCATGTAGGTTAAGGACTAAATTCATTCCTCATTTGCCAAGTTCTGCCTGCTTCTTCTTCACAGTCTCAAATATTTTCTCAGTTCTGGGAACTGCTGACTTCTTATCTTAGTCACAGCCTTGTCCTGAGGCTATGGTGACATTTTTAAACTTAGCACAAACTCACAGGACTCAAGCTCCACCTTCCATTAGAATCAAGATGGCCCCAAATTTATCCCATTCTGCCTTTGTGCCTTGGTTCTAATAGGTGATTCTCAGCCTTTTCCCAAACACGTAGACTTGTCTTCCATCACTACTCATAACTTTTTCCAATTTATGATTTTGCTATATATATTTAATATCCCACATGTCTGAAAGCTAAAGAACAGTCTTATCACGTTCTCTTACATCTCATACAGTATCTAGCTTGGCTTAATGGCATATTCAGAATCACAAGTTCCAACAGCAAAAGCCAGAATATTGAAATTCAATGGGCAAAGAAGGAAAAATGCCTGCCCCCCTCTGTCTACCAATCTTGTTATCAAGACACAATACTCCGATTTTCCAGTTGACTTCCTTTTCAATGGATTTGCTGGTGATGGGTGCAATGTAGTGACACCACTGGGACCCGAACTTGAGTGCTGTTTGGCTCCAACTTCAGCTGCTTGCTCAGGAACTGCCTTGAATTAAATATGTTCTCAAAAAAAAAAATCTAAAAAAGCAGGATAAGCAGTTCAACAGCCTCACCTTGACCATTATTTTAAATGCTTAATGGAGACTGGGTCAGATACGGAATCAATGAAGTAGTTCAATAATGGGAAAATCATGGACTTTGGCATGGGCTTACTCATGCTTAAAATCTGGCTTTACAACTTCTAATTTCTGAATACCTAAAAATCACACAGTGACCGTATCTCAGTAGTTTCTAGGTGCCATTGTTACACAATCAGAAATCAGAAGTGAAGGACATGATCCTATGGGTCCATCACTCCTAAATTGCTATTTTTCAGAAACCTTTTTAATCTTGCTATATCAAAGTTCAAGGCTTTCTCATTGATTCCTTAACAATCACTTGCAATGCATAAAAATAATATTTGACATTTTCTTCCACTATTTTTACGAAGGCAAGTTAATACCAAGCAGAACATAGAGATAACACTTTTGTACAGTTTATTTTTTTTATTTCTTCTTATGGCATCAATGTTTTATATTATAATCATACATATTACTTTAGGTAAAATTTAGATTTTTTTAAAGTGGGCTTATCCTCATTGTCTATGAAGATAATTAAATCATTCAATCTTCAAAAGTGCTATCTATTGACAGAACAAATTACAAAAGATGAGCAAAAAGGTTTTAGGTCAATCAGCCTTTCTTATAATCATGTGCAAGTTTTGTTATGGAAATCTGGCATATTTATGCTTTTATCTTCCCTAGGTTAAGCTAACCTATGAAATTAATGAATCCATAGAACATTGTTCACGTTGGGTCTTGTCCAGGAAAAGTTACTCTACCTAATGCAGATAAATGTGCTGGGCTACATGACAAGGTAAGTAGGAATTATTCAGTTCCCTACATATCTTTACATCTCAGACACCACTATTCCTACCGAATTAAGTTCATCCAAATATTTGTCAGAACAGGCCCTGATAAATGCAAGTAATCTTTGCAAAGGATATTTCACTAGTGATTGCTTGGAACGGCTCTGTGATCATTGGGTTCAACGTTTAGAAATGATATGAACAATGCTTGATAAGTCTCATGTCTTGGCATTCTAATTTGATTCCACGTGTTTTACACTCGTGAAATCTATCATATTCATGATTTATAAAATTTATGTATGAGAACTTGGAAACATCTCCAGAACATCTTTCTACCTTATACTTAAGAGAAGCTGATTAAAGCTGGCAAAAAACCTAGTGAAAAGCTTTGTAAAGTACAAAACCAAAGGAGGTCTCCACAAGTAGATATGGAGGCAAAACTGTGCTTTACAGCCTTAATGGACACTGCTCAGGTACAGAACTGATGGGAAATAATGGGAAAATTGTGGACTTTGGCATTAAGCTTACAATTAAATTCTGCTTCGATGACTTATTTACTGGGTGTGGTTAGGAATGCTGATTAACTTTTGTGATGCTTCAGTTTTTTTCATCTGTTTTCAATCAGTTTTTTATATCTGAAATGGATATAAAATATCTACCTTGCATGTACTAATTCACTGATTCATTCTACAAATAGCTCAGTGATTACTATATGCTATATGACTAAATGCCTAACAGTAATTTGCTTGCTTGGTTTTATAGAATCTGTTGATGTGTTAGAAAAGCCTGTTACTGTTGCCTGATTTTTTTGAGGGTGAGTTGTGTTTAATAAGAATGAGACTGGCTCAGTGCCAGTAGCTCAGTGAGTAGGGCACTGACCACATATACAGAGGCTGGTGGGTTCAAGCCTCGCCAGGGCCAGCTAAACAACAATAACAACTGCAACCAAAAAATAGCCAGGTGCTATGGCAGGTGCCTGTAATCCCAGCTACTCAGGAGGATGAGGCAAGAGAATCTCTTAAACCCAAGAGTTTGATTGAGGTTGCTGTGAGCTGTGATGCCACAGCACTCGACCTGCACCTGTAGCACAGTGGTTATGGCACCAGCCACATACACTGACACTGGCAGGTTCGAACCCCACCTGGGCCTGCTAAACAACAGCTAAAGAACTGTTACCAGGCCTTGTGGCAAGCACCTGTAGTCCTAGCTACTTGGGAGGCTGAAGCAAGAGAATCTTTTAAGCCCAAGAGTTTGAGGTTGCTGTGCGTTGTGCCACCATGGCACTCTACCGAGAGTGACATAGTAAGAATCTGTTTCAAAAAAAAACAAAGAAAAAAAAGAAAGAAAGAAAAAGAATGAGACTTGGGTACAATGTGTGTGGAACTTGTCTTAAATTCTTGGGATTTAGATATTTCTCAAATGGGCAGTCACGATTTCTTGCTCTACTTTTTATCACTGTATTAATTAAACACATAACAGAAATCCTCTCTATAGTGGCAGCTCCCTACCAACGGGCCCCCTAAACAGCCAGTGTCCAGCTGTGCATTCATGCCTGTCATTTTGATATGCAGAAACCACACCCTTCAGCTAGGCACCGCACCCTTCATCTCTCTCGGCCAAGATGCCTCTTGGTGGTTCAAAAGTACAGGGAACATTTTTTGCCCGTCATCGTTGCTGGTTAACATCTCGCTGGCTCGGCTTGACACCATCACCAGAGATTTATTTCACCTCTGTTTTCTCTGCCCCACCCTCTGAGGAATGCATCAGGTTATTTCCTCCCCTCATTTAATGATTTGCATTTTTACAACTTAAATTTTGGTTTTATCATTTCCTTACCACACTTCTAATGCCTCTAGGTTCTTTACTAAAATTATTTCCCTGTCCTCCCCTACATATGCAACAGCATCCGACTTAGTACCGTCCACAAATAAAAATGTGCTGCTTATTATCTTTTTCTGGGACTTCACAAAAATGTTGAATATAAATGAACTTAGGCTATGTTAATCAGTTTGATGAAAATAGTTAAGATTGTATATGAAACCAACACATTGTACCCCTGGATTGCACTATTGTACACAGCTATGATTTAATGATAAAGATAATAAAATAAAAAAATTGAAAAAAAATTCAACTTTTAAATGTCCTCATTTCTAAGAACCCAACCATTGCATGTCTTGTTTTTATTTGTTTAAGATTATAAAGTCAGTGTAAACTTATTTAAACTGGACATTATTAGACTAATTAGAAAATGTTACATCGAATTATATTTCTACATCAAGTTAAATACCTTAGGTAAATAGATTTTTTTCCCTCTCTTTTACTCAATAAATCTTTTTTGTTAGCCTCATTGAACCCAGACTAACCTGATTCTAATGGATTAAATTTTACTTATTTTCAAACAGTAAGTATAGATTTAAAGAAAAATGTCCTAAAAAGTTGATTTGCTGTTCCAGATCATTATACTGACTTTAAATAACTTTTACATAATGCTTCTCTGAGGAAATTCTAACCCAACCATGTTTAAGAGCAATTTACATGGGAGTCAAGATTTAGTCCTGACTAGTGAAATAATCTGTCTTTGATAAATTATAATTAGCTAACAACATGACAGAAATAAAAATACACTGATTGAAAAGTTAAAAAAAATATATCTTAACCATCAGTTAGTTTTTCCTCAGGGCCCTGTGGAAATGGTGTGGAGGTGGGAAGAGCATGTTTTGAGGTCTAGGGGGTATGGAATTATCTGTCTCTGGTGTACAACCTCAGTCAGTCTCCGTAAATAGAAAATTCACAAAAGGTAATACATATCAAGAATGTTGGAAGTGACTTTTAAATCATCTAGTTCAACCCCTTCATTTCACAGATGAAGGAAAAGAAGCCCCCGAGAGATTAATGGAGAGAACCAAGGTCACACAACTGGGGAAAACATCTGTTTCCCATTACCCTTATGGACACTGCCTGACTCCTTTAGGATTACTGAGCTTCCTTTAGGCCTGAGGCACATGCTTCTAGAATTTTTTTAGAAAGTCATTCCTTTATTCTAAATGTTACAACTTGTGGAATTAAAACCAAGTTACTACTGTATGCCTGAAAAATAATCTCGACATTTATATGAACTTTTAGATCCATTTCACTTAAGTTTCTTAACTTACAACACGCTTTTGTTGCCTGAATTTCAAGATGTGATCTTTTGATTTTATTTTAGTCTACCTGAGTGCGTTTTCACAGCTTTGGTACTTGACCCAAAATGAACTAGTGATCTCTATAAATAGATATTGCTACTGTCTGTTTCCTATCTTCTTACTTAAATATTCTAAGGAATTTTTCATCCAGCAATAAAACGTATGACTACAAAGGAAAATGATTCCAATTCCTAGAATCCTGCACAAGACTGTTATCAAGAAATGTGTAAAGACAGACATCGGGATCTGTTCTCTATGAAGAAAATACATTTAAATCGAAATGGAAATGTGAAATGACAAGGAGAGAATCCAGCACTCTGAAGGACGGACGCCACCCTGGTTACTCTGGAGAACAATAGAAAACGTAATTTTTTCAAAGAAAAGTTCCAAAAAGAGAACTATAGGTAGCTTTATAAAAATGCTCATTTACTTCTCTTTATTTAATGAGGAAAACAAGATCAAATCCAGGCCCTGAAGAATTGTTTCCCTCTCCCTCCCTAATACTTTTGCTTCTTGCTGTAATATCAATATTGTCAGAGTCAGTATAGACCCCCCAGACCTTGAAGGTCATAGGAAGTGCAGACCTCAAGTATATATAAAAAGTGTTTTAAAATATTTAGTATTAGGTGTAACTCCTTGAAACTAAGATATATATATAAGCTACACCTAAATAAATCTTTCTAAAGCTCTTAATTAACAAAACATCTTCAACTCTTTCAATGTAGTATAACTAATGATTTTACTAGCTAATCAAGCATCGTTGCTTACCTAAGAGCAACATGGTTGAACCTAAATATTCCTCTTTGCATGCAGTGTAACATACTTTGTTTCAATTTGTATGTCAATCATTTGATAATTTCAACATGTATTTTTAAAAGTTAGCAAAATTCCAGATATGAATAGAAAGATTGCTAAGCCACCCATTACAACTACAATATTTTAATTCTAATTTATATTTTGTGAGTGAACTTGAATATGGTTATGCTTGTAGAATTCACAGTGTCTTTTGTTCTGGTTTGGACAAGATAAATATTCTGTTCAATAAAAACCTCTGAGCAATCAATTTACATAAGGCTTTATGGCAGATTAAAATGTGGTCTCTGCCATCATTGAGCTGCATTCTATATTTCTAGGACAAAAGATTATTCATCTTAGATTCCACTCGCTAGAGAATATATATGAGATAGTATATTTAAAATAACTAGAAAGCAAGAAAGTACTTTAGAGTTTTCTAAATAAAACCACCAAAGATGAAGCACATGTGAATTATAATGATACGTTGCACCAAACCTCTATTCTGCATATCGGGCATAAAGTTTGTTAATATCAGCACATGACACTAAAAGTGCTATTACTTAATGGATGTATGAATTATGAATAATTATAATGCTAGAATGAGTTCTTGAAGAGACAATTAACTGGGTCACTAGTGACACATTTCATATTTTAGTTTTAAAATGAATTTTTAAAACTTCAGATTACTGTGGGTACATATGTTTTAGTTATGAGTTTGCTTTGCAAGGTTAAAGTCAGAGTTATAGGTGGAGCATTCACTCATGAAGTGTGCAATAGCACAGATACCTGTGCAACGCACACTCTGGGTGGGAATTGACCCATCCCCCAATGATCGTCTAGTTTCAGTTTAGTATTGGAACATGTGTTTGCTTTTCCATTCTTGAATGCTTCACTTAGGAGATGGGTCTCATATTCCATCCTGGTGGGTACAAAAGATACTGGATCTCCATCTTTTCATGGCTAAATAATATTCCATGGTGTAAATATTTCACAATTATTAATCCATTCATTTACTAAAGGACATTTGGGTGGTTTTCACATCTTTGCAATGGTGACTTGTGCTTCTATAAACATTCCAGTGCAAGGGTCTTTGCAATCAAATGTGTTTTTCCCCTTTGAATGAATACCTAGTGGTAGTATTGCAGAACCAAATGGTAGATCTGCTTTTAGTTGAGGAACACAACCAAGCCCAGAAGGAAATCATCTCTCATGTAATCTCACTGTCCCTTTATTCCCTGAGTAAAGCTCAGTGGGCCATCTGTATAGGAAAACAAAACAAAACACCACCACCAAGAAAAAGAACTGTGTGGGCAGAGATACACAGCTACCAGTCATCCAGACCCAGAGGGAGGACAAGACTCATCAGGTTTCTCTCATTCTCATCCCTTACTAAATGAGGATATTTAGTGTGAGTCTTCTAAAAGCCACACCTTTGTCATCAGAGTGGAATTGCTCTCCCCAAGTGAGAGCACACTTCTTTCTTTTACTATTTCAGGAAGTCAAAAAGATGTTTCTGCCTCCTTCTCAATTCAACTTATAAACAACTTTCATTTCTGAGGATACTACAAAACTTTCCCAGATGTCCCACCAGACAACTGATATATGTCTCTCATTTCATCTATGTGTGTATACCAATATTTATATTCAAGAATATTTTTTCTCAAAATTGCAGTATTCATTCAAGTTTACTCGATGAATTAGATTATGACTTAATTTTGTCCAAAGGTGTTGGGTAGTACTCCACTGAAATTCATGTTAATACGTATTCCAGACTATCACCCCCAGATTAGGCAGTGAAACATTAGCTAGATTTACCATAGGAACCTGGGCTGTCTGATTTTCTTGCAACTCTTATTGAGCAATTACTCATGACATCGTGCAAAATTAAGAGTTAATGCAATTTTCAAATGGTGGCAGAATACCTATCACCTATATAAAACAAGAACTCTAAATTTCTGTCTGTGTTCTCAGAGTAATTTTCATAATATAGCTATACTTTTTGATTAGTGTTCATGAAGACAGTAGTGGGAGCAGAAAACAGTAGTGGGAATAGGAAAGGTTCAGGTTTTTGTGAAAAGGTGGACAATGTAGTGAAAACTAGCAATGGGAAAATCTTCCATTCCTCTCAGGATAAATCTATAAAGGATGAGGACTTCCAACAACCACTTCTAAAGGAAATGTAATTCCCAGGTTGAAAATACTAATTTGTTTATTTTTAAAGTTATCTTAAATAGACCAACGTTGTATGTTTGACCAGGTAGATGCACCTGCTGCATAGGTAGACTCTTGAGATTCCGCTTCTTTGCCAGTGGTTATAATTGTATCCATCTATCTTTACCTCACAAATCTGTCTATAGATCTATTTATTAACAATTTACCTTTACATTATGGATAACTATGTGAGTTTAATTTTGAAAATACTGAGACTTTAAAGGATGCTATCATTTATTGGAAATGCACATTTAACCACAAACCATTTCCTCTGCCATGATGTTTACAAAGTTAGGGCCTTGTAGACAGATATAATTTAGCTCTTCCAGGCTGAATAAATCACAGTAGATTTAGGAAATTGAAAAAGGTGAAAAGTGCTTCTCTGGTATGCATAAGACTTTGTTTTCAAAACTACTGCTTAACGACTGTACTCTAGGCAATAGCTGCCCTATGACAGCAGCTATCAATAGCGACATAAGTTGTCTCTTGTGTCTCTTGCGATCTCTAAACAGTGGGCATGGCTTTAAACACATAGGTTTTAGAGTCAGCCAAACCTGAATGCAAATTAGAAACTGCCCATGGCAGCGAGATCATAATTAAGTAGCTTCCCTTCTTTCTGTAACATCTAACTTATGCTGGCAACATCTGGAAAGGCTTGCAGAGAAGATCGTTATTTTTAAAGAAAATAATTTTACTCTGAGAGAATCAAAAATTCATCCTGATTCTGGAAGATATTGTAAAAGAAATCTTCCCTAATCCATCTCAAGTCTTACTATAGCCGTGCGGAGTTCCTTCTCTCTCTGAATTCCCTCCCCCAACTCATCGGTTCTGCCCCAGAACGTGGTCCCTAACCAAGTCAGGCACCGTCCTGCAGAGATGCTCACGCATGGGGCCCCAGGCTGGAGAATACTTCTAATAATTTCAATTTCTACAGTATAGAAATTTCAATTTCTTCAGTCTACAAGGGTGACGATTGTGTCATTGCTGCGGCTCACATCTCCTAGCCCAGCTATGAAGCTTATTTTATTACTGAGGCCTTTGTCTCTTGTTTCTATAAATAAAAGTCCTTTCCTCCAGGGGTTACTGGTATGCTGGAGAGGGAAAAAAGAAGTTGGTTAGAGAAACAAAGTCCTATATTTCTGAGCTTCAACCATCTGTAACATAGATCCAAAAACAAGACTTTTCTCAGAGGGGTATTATGAAGATGGTTACAAAAGGATTTATAAAGCAGGTGGTAAGTGAAAATGTTGAATAAATTACAGTTATTTTTACCATTATCATGGTCTCCAAGTAAGATCATAGGCCTTCTAGAATCATGCAGGGTTTATGCTTTGTCTTCACATTCTTATTTAATACCTACCTTTAATACCTATGCTGTGAGATTTTTCACAATCAGATTAGCATAGAACACACTGGAGATTGTAGATACCCCATTTACAGCACGCACGAACAAACACATGCTCAGACGAGCACATATGCTCAATCGTTTCATATTCCTAAACACTAGCTTCCACAATCAATCTTATAGCCATAACGACTCGTGAGTATTTTCTTTCCAACATAGAGACTCTTTCAACTCCCACCCTGTTTCTCCTCGTCTGCCCACCTTCTTTCCTGCCCATACCCTCAGCCTTCCCGTCAGGAGTGGTGGAGTCCACGCCCCGATCAAAGCAAGACGCTGCCAAGGGAGGGAGATAGACTGGGGAGATGAGCGCGGAATAAAAATGGCTCCAGAATAGTCCCCTGATAAGAGTGAACTTGAGAACAGACATTTTGGACAGGTACAAATGAAAGAGCATTCACATAGGGACATCTCAAAGTCTGTTACTGCTGGGAAAAAACCCAGCAGAAGAGATAAAGACGCTGTTGCTCCTTATCTCTGCATTTGTATGCACTCCTGGTCCCTGCCTCTGGTGCAGTCCACTGATTAGCTGTTTATTGACATAATAGTTGCAGGCCTGGACACATGTTAGGACACATTAAATCACTTATTAATAGGAATTATTACTTTTCAGCTGTCAGAAGTGCTTACAAAGGAAAATTGTCACGATGTTTTTTTTTTTCCCATTACTTGAGCCTTATGACAAATTTCACATTTGTAAAATGATATTTGTGCTGCCTTGAAGCTATTGGAACATTTAAATCTACTAATAGCTGCTATTTTCTTTTTTCATAAATTAGAAGGGAAAAGGAAGAAAAATAACAAGTTTCAAAAAACCACACGCTATTTTAAGTCAAGAGCTCAACCAAGAAAAGGCAGGTGTTTAGATTTGGCTTTCATTCCTTAGAAAAATAAATGAATATAAAATTACAATGTAGTCATCTCTGTACATATCTTCATCCTTTCCGCTACGATTGCCAGGTTTTAATAGTTTATCATTTATAGCAAAACGTAAAGTAGGTCAAATGGGAGTTCTCCTGTTAGTAAAAAATGTCCTCCGTGAGCTGTTTAACAATGCGAAGGGAACTTGTTTACTGGTCTGCCCTGTCTGTAATGTTCTGTCACAAGATCATAAGCCAAGAAATATATAAAATAATTGAGGAATCTATTTGTAGTCCAGAAATTCATAAAATCAGGATGAAATTTTCATCCCTCTATTAGTGGCCGGTCTCCTCATAATGAGGTTTGGTAAAAGCATATTACCAAAGGGGAAGAAAATAGTCGAGTGAGGTTCTGACATGGATGGGTCCCCAGACAGCAAGGGGTTCCTCTCACTGGCTACTCTCTTCCACCTACGGGACTGCCGACTCCCACGGGCAGAGGGGATTACACGACATGGTGTCAAGTGCTCACAGGATTCTGGATGACTAAGCATCTTCATTTAACTGCTGTGCTGCTAACCCCACCTGAGAAAGAGCCTGAGAAGGCTAATGTAAACATCGTCTGCTTCCTTCAAACCCACACCAGAACACCACATCTGGGGGTCACCTCGCCCCGCCATCAAAGCTCAAAGGACACTGGCTTTGTGAACGTCAGGATAATTTTATGAGAACCAGACACCAGGCAACTGATGTGGGGCTCAGAAAAAAAGGCAGACTGTTGCATGTGAACTGTTTGGTTTATTAAAAAGGGTATGAGTATGAGGCCGGGACCCCCTGTAGGAGTCCCTGAAGTTTCCAGACAAATTGTACCCGTGCTAGGCCTAACATCAAATGGCAGAGAGACTCCGCAGTAATGAGATTTTGGAGCGTGGTGACTCCACGTGACGGAAAGTCATGGATTAAACAATTCACTTACATCTGGCCAGTTTTGTGATAAGAATAAAGAACACCAGAACACAACACAGGACTCTTCTAACAAGAAAGCACTACCCTTATTTGTTGCTTAAAATTTCCTTGTGCGCATATCCTATTTATTACGTTATAAACATGCAAGGTGGCCCCCGCTCTGCCCCCGACACAGATAATGCTGCCGTGCGGGTCCTTGAAGGAATTTGGGGGGAATATAGATAGACAGACACAGAGATACAGCCACACTCACAGGTGGGGAAGAATGTGCACCCGAAAATCGTAATGCCAGGCTGTTCCACACACCTGTCAAAAACAGTCTACGGTGGAAACCTTTACCTAATGAGGGAAAGTAAATACTGTTCAATATAGAAGAAAACTGTTCTTTCCCCCACTTGCTCCTTCTCTTATTTACCTGTGGCAGCATCTTAATTTCCTCAGTTGTACCATAGAGGAGCCAGACCTTGCCCTTCACATGCCTTTTCCCTTTCTCTTTCTTAGAGTCACCAATGTCATGGAACCTACGGCATCTACCGTAGAGACAGCGTGAAGAGCAACTTCTACGGGGCCTTGTCATCCTCCTTGTTGATGTATCAGTCCTCTCACGAAGCCATCAGCCTTCATTTCTTCTGCTTTAATTTGGTCCTTCATAATTTCCTGATATTTGGACATCGGTGGTGCTCTAGCCCAGTCGCAGTGCAGAGCTGTGTTTCTCAGCCCGAAATGTATCTCTCATTATAAGAATATCCCAAACAGCCTTAAGACTTAAGAAATATGCCACCTCCCTCCTATAGTAATACTAGTTGGCAAACATTTTTATAGCACTTTTTGCATTTTATGGCAATTATATGTTAAGATCCCTCTCTCACCCGTAACACAGTTCTTGAAGAAGGAATTATATCTCGTTTGTAGCTCAAGTGCCTGAAAATGGCAACTGTTCCACAAATGTTTGCTGAATGGGCTTTTGTTATGACTTCCCTCGGCTCTTATCTGTTCTTTTCAAATTATAGTTAATTATCTGAAAAAGTAATCCTATGTGAAGATGTTAACATAAAATTATACCTCTTTTAATAAGCTAAAAAATAAGCAAACCTGCACAATATATTTGTTAAGCCTTTACATATGTGTGCTAGAAAATATTAAAGAAAAAAGAGAAAAATCATCAAAAACATAACCTTCTAAATATAAATTGTTTCGTGGTGAAGAGCCAAGGACAGGATGTGGCAGAAGGGCACAGGTAAGTTTTTAGAGATAGTCCTAATCTTGTAGTCCATGTTACCTATGTAATTAACATGCATCTTCTTATATAATTAATGCCTTAAATGGGTCAAAATGTCAGTAAATTGTAAATTACAAAGCATGATAATAAAATTCTGTTCCCTCCCCCCCACAAAAAAATAGGAGGGAGAAAAAGAAATATTGTGTGTATATTTACTTCTGAAATGACTATTTCTCCTTCAAAGAATCTTGGATTTTATAATTTTATCACAGGAAGAGTCTAGAGAAATGATCTCTTCATTCGAAACTAAATAAGAAACACAACTGACATTATGTGATTGTGAGCAAAACACTGTCAAGCCATGTGTCATATTAAAACATCTGGTTCTCACATTAAGGAATCTTAAGTGCAGTGAAGCTGATAAGTTCATGACCAGGCAGGCCCGTGTTACTCTACAGCCCAAGATGGTTTCACTACGCCTCAGCCCTGCGTGCTCCAGGCTGCTGCCTGTTACAGAAACCACAAACAATGATTGTTGGAATCCCTAAAGCAAATACTCAGAACTGGGAATAAGCCTGTCTTTCTTGACATTGACAAAAAGTGGAATTATTTGCCCTATAGGTAGTAGAAAGTCCTGAGATAAACTTAAAAGCCAGTGAGACGAGGATCTTTCTCATGATACTTCATGATATAATCCCAAGTAGCCACAAGCCTGACATTTCCCATTCCTTCCATTTGAACCTCTCCACAGTATTTTGATGCAGTTTGCTGAGCCTACCGATCATGCCTGCCTGCTTAGATGCAATTTTCAAATGCGTCCTCGATTTTAAGGCATAGCTAAGGGTTTTTCCCTCTACAATCTGAAAGTCCACTTAACTCTCATTTTTTTTTTTTTTCTAATCAATATTGTAGCTAGTTTTTGCACACCTGTTTCCCCTGCATCAAAAACAGATAGTAGTACTTTGGAAAAAAATAAGTTTGTTGAGTGAGTTATTGGATGTTTAACCGAGTGAACACACATGTACAGCACGCAGAGCCCACATCAAGGGGAGGCAGCGCGTGGACGGTTGTTAAGAAAGAGCTGTAGTCAGAGAAGGACATGGTGAGTTTCTCAGACTTCTGATAAAGCTCTGGAAGGCTCTCTCTCCCGGCTTCTCTCCATCATTTTCTGAGATCTATTTATCAAAGAGTCAAAGAGATGAGGAAATATTTACTTATGCAAGGCAGCAGTCATAGGGGGGTTCACGCCCCATCTGGTGACTTAAAACAAGACACTCTCTGGACCTCAGTTTTGTTACTTACAAAATTAAACATTAAACCCAAGTAATTTCTGACGTTCCCTGTATGGGCATGCTATGATTCTACAGATGAAGAAATTGAATCTAAAATTAAAAGAGAACAAGAGAATTTGTATTTTTCTGGACACAATATAAATGCATCATCATCTTTTTGTGATTCATTTTATTCAGATATTTTCAGGAGTCAGGAAACATGTAGTGCAAGACAAAACCATGAACCAGCTGCAATTAACAAATCCAAAAAGAATCAGAATAGATAACACTTCGACTTGTTTTACGTGGTAAAAAAAGATTATTTTCAACGTTTTTCTCCTTTGTGATACGGAGTGCTGGTGAGCACTGGGCTATACACATTTTAGGACAGATCTCATTGAAGGGGTTATAGAAAATCACCTCTTCTGAACAACAGAAGTCAAATGAATTCACTAATAAGACCAAATATAAGATGATATTGATCCTACTGGGACTAATTTTTGAACCTTTCGATATTCGTCTAATCAGCTACGTAAAAAGCATTTATCTCTTTCGCTTTTTTTCTCTTTATTGAAGTAAGAAAAAAATCATCAAAAATGACATCTCTATACTTAAAGTTTTCTAAGCTAAAATTTTATATTAAAAAGCTATGTGATATAAACAGCAATACAAATCAAGTTACTGCTGATTAATATAGAAAGAATGCTTAATTATTCAAAACACAGTACAATATCATTTCCTCCCTTTATGAAATCCCATCTTAGATTGTGCTAAATCAATAAAGAACAGTCAGATGCAGTCACAAAAACGTATTTGTTTGTAATTTAAGTATATGCTTATTCAATTATCCTTCTGAGAAAGAAAGATAAACTGAAATGCTTGTTAAGAATTTAATGCCAAATAGGAATCAGGGAACGATACAAGCTTAGTACTCACATCCTTCCAACATGTGGAAAGAAAAGTCTTGTTAGGCGTAAGGGGCTCAAAATAGGAAACGAAAATCATAGTGAGCCACTGGAAGAGAAAAAGAAAAATCTTGAATTTCTTTTGTTTTTCTTATTTATAAGAGATTATTTAAACAAATACAAAGAAGGCAAAACAGGGCATTGAGTATGTAACCCATGAGAAATATTGTTTCTGGAAGTAGAGGTGACCTTCTCTGGAGATTTATTAGGAATTATTTCCTGACTCACATCCCAAATTTTTCTGAAATGTACTAATCTCCCTTAGGGCACTCTGTTATAACAATACTTCCCCATTCATTCCGCTTTGACTGCAATTCTACTTTAAATATTAATTTTAGAGGAGGTTTGACTTGCAATTAACCATGTGATTATGCTGTAATCATATTGAATTCCATACTCTGAAATGAATTTAGCATAATCTGGACCTAAAGAGGCAATAAATTCAACACCCACTGAGTTACTAGGAATCTGGCCCAGCAACTTCACTAATAAGGGGCACAAATAGCAACTGAATAAGGGAGAAATCCCTGAAAGAGTAAAAGGAAAGCCCAAGACATACAAACATGTACAGCCTCCCATGGTTATTCAACCAGTCAGGCTACCTGTTAAATAAGTTGAAATGCAATTTCAATTCTTCTTAGAATTGGTCAGAAATGCAAAGAAAGATTGTGTGGAGTTTGCCCAGTTGAAAATGTCAACTGTTGGAGAGGAAACACAGGTGCCATTGGTCTGTAAATCTTTGGAAAGGGGCAACAGTGTACTTGAATAAGATGTGTGACAATCAAAGACATTTGCATCAGATACTTGCAAAATTTTTGAGAGCATCTGCAGGCTTGTGAGTGTTAACCTCCATGTCTCCATTTAAGTTAGAAAAAGGAACTTCTTTAAAGGTTTAGACATTTAAATGAAGGAAAGCGGTGTAAGAGAATTGTTGCTTGACTGCCGTTACTAATATATGTGTATGCACACACACAACAATAAATGTGTGTGTGTGTACATGTATGAAAAAAGACTTTTCAAACTTGTAGATTAAAATTTTATGTGCTCTAAACACCATTTGTAACCAACTGCTTAGTGATAGCGGGTAACTATAAGATAATAACATTTTATTTACTCATCACCCCAACCTTTTGACAGAAAGTTATCATCTCTGTTTTTGAGATGAAAAAACTAAAACTCACACACAATTTTGTATAAAATCAAATAGGTATTAAATGATCAAACCAGGACTGAATCTAAATCTCCTAATTTGATGTCTTTCGGGCATCTCTAATGCATCACACAAATAAAAAGCCATGTGATTTATGTTTTTATTTATTATAGAAAAATATTTATTTATTTTTGTATAATTGTGTATATTTGTATATATTTTGTGTATGTGTATATATGTATCATTCATGTAAATATATAGCTGTACCATATATAATAAATATATATTATAGTAAAATGTAAAAACATAATGCAGAAATTAAACCACTTATTCCACCCTTTATCAAAGTCTTCATTGCCATTATGATGTATGCTCTTTCAGTACAATTTCTTTGAAGCTGTAGTTTCTTGGGTGCTCTATATTAAATATATATCTATTTAAATTATCACATTAAATGTAATAGAGTATTTATTTTTAATATCTTGCTCTATTTTCATAAGCCAATAATGTAGTTTTGATTATATGCTATGCTCCTAATGAACATGGTTTATATTGTTAAAATCAAATGTCATCATTTATTTCTTGGTGGAAGCTGTGTGTCTTTGTGTCACATGTTTCTTTATTATAGATATGAAACTTATGTTCATATATTTCAGGCCTCTTTCATTAGTTCCTTTTTGGGAACAGATTTATAAACTAAAATAACTGTGTCAGAAATCATAGACACTCACATGTCCTTTCGTAAATGTCATCAAAATCTCTCCAAGGAGACAGTGAAGTTTTAATGAAAGATATTCAAGAGATAGCACCTGTGGTAGTACCCAAACATGACCAAGAGAAAATGCAGTGTGTGGCGACCGATGCAAAAGACGGCAAGGACATGGAGACTGACGTTAGGAGAAACAAAAAGAGTCGAGACCAGAATGGACAGTGACTGGTCAGGAAGAAACAGAGGCAAAGAAAAAGGCTGAAGACAGAGAGAAAAGAAAAGGGAAAAGCAAAGCAAAAGCAGTGAGGGCAGCAAAGGGTTGGGTCTGGGAGACTCTTACGAGCTTGGAAAGTGCCACGTGAGACATCTGTGTGATTAGAGGGTAAACCTTGATTTAATTCCAGCCAAAACAAACAAAAAAAAAATTGGGACTGTTTTCTTCAGTTCATATTCAACATATCTCTTCAAGTTTGTTTGGGGAGCTTTGAACACAGTATTTTCTTTGATGGTTGAAAGCTGTACTCATTTTAATTGGATGCTGCTCAGAGCCCAGGTATCATCAAACATCCAAACGCTGCCAAGTGTTTACGTGGTTGTAGCTGTTTGTTCTCACAGCCTGATAATTATAGTCGGTAAAGATAAAACAAATGATATTATAGTGACAAATAAGAGTGAACTCAGATTTAAAGAAAGCTATTATGTAATTACATCATTTAAAACCATAACAAGAGATAAACACTTACTTGTTTGGATTTTTGATTTTACATAATTGAGAATGAAGGATATTTTGTGAGCTAAAAAGGATAATACAAATTTGTTTACTGCTTGGATATTTCACTCATTATTTCCATTTTTATTTCTCTTATATTATTTTATAGTCATTTTTAAAGTTTTAATGGGATCAAATCTATAAATATTTTCTAGGTGTATCTATTTTTTCCTCAGTTTACCTCTCTAGAGATTTATGAAATTATTGTCTATATTTGCTTATATACTTTTCTCTAATATGGCATAAAATTGGGACCAAAGTTGATCTTGTGATTTAGTAAACACATTAATTTTCCAAAGTGCCTAATTTTCCAAACATTTGTTGAAAATCTTTTTCCATGCCATGTAATATTTACACTCTTTTTTTTTTTTTTGAGACAGAGTGTCACTTCGTCGCCCATACTGTAGTGCTATGGCATCAAACTGGCTCACAGCAACTCAAGCCCTGAGTTCAAGCCATCCTCTTGCTTCAGTTGGATTACAGGCACCTGCCATTATGCCTGGCTAATTTTCCTATTTTTAGTAGAGACAGGGTTTTGTGCTTCTGAGCCCAAGTGATCCTCCTGCTTCAGCCTCCCAGAGAACTAGGGTTACAGGTGTGAGCCATTGCGCCCAGGCTAATATTTACTTACACATATTAAAAAATTAATAATAACTAATGCATATTCACATTGTCAGACTTGACAAATAGAGAAAAATCATAAAGCATGATTTTATATTCTTTAATCTACCATTCCATAATCCTGCAGTTCCCAATCCCTGGGCTACAGCCTGGTTCCGGGTTTATGACCTGTCAGGAACCAGGCTGCACAGCTGGAGGTGAGTGGCAGGCAGAGAGCTGGGCGACATCTCTATTTACAGCTGTTCCCACTGCCCCCGTTACTGCTCAGCTCCTCCTGTCAGAGAAGTGGTGGCATTAGATTCTCAGAAGAGCATAAACCCTACTGTAAACTGTGCATACCGGGATCTCAGCAGTGAGCTCCTAATGAGACACCAATGCCTGATGATCTGAGATGGAGATGTAAGTCACTCGAATCATCCCCAAACCATCTCACGCCCCTTGGGACCACAGAAGAATTGTCTCCCATGAAATCAGTCCCTGGTACTAAAAAGATTGGGGACTGCTGCCATAACACATAGATTGTGCTTAAATATGTGTTTTAGTTTAAATTTATTTTATATTCATTATATATTTCCACATAAAAATAATTTTTAAAATGGTTTTGAGCTTTTGCACTCAAGTTGATGGTCATAATTATAAACATTATTTATACCTGATTTAATTGACTTAATTGGTTTCCGTATTCTCCATCAGGCATTTAAAGCTATGACTTTACTATTTTTGAATACTTTGTTTTCAAAGTATTCAAAATACTTTGAATTGACAGTTGACTGTCATTTTAATATCAACTAAAATTAATGTCAGGGGAGTATTTTACTTTGAAGTATTCACATAATGTTCTTCAGAAGGGTAAAGGAGTGGTAACATTTATATTTCTTATGCAATTATTTTCAATATTATAAAATATTATAATATTATTATAAAAATATTTTATGGGGCTCACTACCCTGAAATAAAATAATATTTTATTTGAAATTGTGTTGGCTTCTGGCTTAGCACCCATAACAGAGTTACCTCACTGTCCACATACAACGAGGCTGGTGGGTTTGAACACAGCCCAGACCAGCTAAATAATAAAGACAACTGCAACAAAAAAATAGTTAGGCATTGTGGCAGGTGCCTGTAGTCCCAGCTACTTGGGAAGGTGAGGCTAGAGAATTGCTTAAGACCAAGAGTTTGAGGTTGCTGTGAGCTGTGACGCCACTGCACTCTACCAAGGGTGACATAGTAAGACTCTGTCTCAAAAAAAAAAAAAAAAATTATTGGCTTCTGTGATTTGTCTTTGGAGAGAAAAATTATCACACCATTCCGATTTTTATTACTTTTTTAAGTAAGCTAATTTCTCTACCTCCATACATCACCAGAGTTTTATATTTAATATTTTTTCACCCCAGAAATGTTTTATTTTCCTATATATGCAATTATTTCTTCTATATTCAATGCAAGTGTGTTCTTATTGTACTCTAGGGCTATAAACTATAAATTACAAACTGGACCTGTCACTTGGACAAGAATACTTTTTAATTTGTATTCTTGATAAGTTTTTTGAACTTGTCCTTCACATTACTGAGCAATTTTTTTTACAAATCTCTTCTGCCACCAAAACACTTTTTAATTCAGTTATTTGGTTTTAGGCATCCTTTCTTTTATTTTTCTGATTACAGACAGCTTATCTCTGAACTTATAAACTTTCATTTCTTGTGTGGTTTTTAGCCCTAACTCTAGTTCACCCTTGCTTTTCATAAGATTTTCAACTATTTTGTATAGAAAGTCAATTTTTATAAAAAATAAATTCTTATTTTTTAAATTATTTGTCCACTCTCCCTTTTTTCTCCTTTTTCAAAAACCAATTATGTGTCATGATTTATTTGGATTCTGTTTACTCATCACTAAGCTGGGAACAATATGCCAAGGTCCAGTGTTTAAGGGCTCCTCTCAGAAGAATGCAGACTAGAAGTGGCTCACAGGCACGCTGCTCTTGAGGAAAGGATTATAAACTGCAGGCCGATATCTACCTACAGATAGCTCTTCCCGGAAGGGACCTTATAAAACCTCAGAGAAGCAATGTGGGACACATGGGTGAAGGGGAGGTGAGGGGTGATTCATTTGACAAGTTCGAAAACACATGTGGAGAGCATGGGGAGGATTAGAAGGATAGAGGCTGGGGCGCCACACTCACCCCACAGGCAGATGTTTGGAGAGGGTTCCCTCCACAGCCACAGATTTCTGTCAGGATGGACCAGGGAGCTGCCAATACTTGGTGCTGTCCTGGAAAACAGGTGCACTAAGGATCTAGTGGCTGTGAATCCCACGTTTCTGTATCTGACAACATCCTGGGCTACTCGGTGCACAGTGTCAGGTCTGCATTGGACTCAGCTTTGCAGCAGTAGCCTTTGAACCACCCCCGCTGGGCTGGGGAGGGGAATAGAAAGAGCAGACACGCCCCTGGGCCATGACCATAACTGGAAGCACCTCAAGTGTGTTTCCTCATACCCCAGTGTGGAGGGATCTGAGGAGATGAGTTGCCTCAGGGGTTACAAGCTTGACCTTGGAAGATTTGTACAACTGCTACAGCAGGACCTGAGGAAGGAGACTCTGCCATCCCTGGGCTGCTGGAATGAATTAACCACACATACAACTTGGAATCGAGTTTCTGAGCTGGTGAAACAGCCCACCACCTATGCAGCCATACCTCCACAGACTCAGTTTTGCCTCTGAGGCTCTTAGACCTGAGCAACAGATTTCATACCCATGGCTTCAGAGCTCCCAACAGGCCTAGAACACTGCCCCCAAGATTCTAAAACTGCATCTGAATTCCAAGACACCCCACCACCACCAAGAGGTTCAGTACCCCACCAGCAAGCTCCCAGCTTCAAAACACCACTATACCTGAACCTGTTTTGAGGAAGTACCCGTGGCCTTGATACCTGTGACCACCTTGTAGATAGTATCACCCAGCAGTCACTATAACTTCTACAGGCAGAAAAGGGAATAAAATAGACTGGGAATTTTCCATGACCATACTTTCCCTGTAGGAAACACTCATAACTGCCTTATACACAAATCAGAATAAATACCCAACAGTGAAACATCACCCAAAGAGGCCAAAGTGAATACCTCTTGTAAAATAATAACACAAGAGAAGAAAAATAATAAGCTACTTCATGACATGATGAAGAGAAAAGCATCTCACATATCAATTCCAACAGTCAACTTTTTTTTTTTAATCAGTCAACATTAGTGGTTTGAATATTCCCCTCAAAAAGACACAGGCTGACAGAATGGATGAAAAATACACAATGTCACTTACAGCTGTCTTGAGGAAACACATGTAAACCACAGTGAGGCACACAGACTCAACATGAAAAGAAGGAACATTAAAAAAAAGGGGGGACAGAAATCAAAACAGAAACCAAAGGTGCAAGTGAAGCAATTCTTACATCAAAAAAAAAAAAAAAAAAAGAAATGACTTCAAATCAACAACAGTAAAGAAAGACAAAGATGGTCATTATTTTAAAAAAAGAAAAGAAAAGGAAAGCAACACGGTACTTAAATGACCCTAGAACAAATTGACACAAAAACATTTACAATGCATTCAGGCCCAAACTATACATTCTTCTCATCAGCACATGGAACATACTCCAAGATTGATCACATTTTAGGTCACAAATCAAGTCTCTGCAAACTCAAAAAAATATAAATTATACCATGCATCTCCTCAGACCCCAGTGAAATAAAACTAAAAATCATTCACAAAAAAACCACACAAATCAATACAAACTCATGGAAATTAAACTTGCTGCTTAATGATTATTGGTCAATAATGAAATTAAGATGCAAATCAAAAGATTCCTTTAATTGAATGACATATAGGACACAAGCTCTCAAAATCTATTTGATTCAGCGAAACCAGGTCTAAGGGGAAAATATACAGCTTTCAATGCCCTCAGAAAGATCACAAATGAATGTTAACATCATATCTCAAGGAACTAAAAAGGGAAGAACAAACCAAGCCCAAAGCCAGCAGAAGAAAAGAAATAACAAAGTTCAGATAGGAACCAAAGTAAATGTAAATCAAATAAACAAGTATTAACAAAACAAAAGTTGGTTCTTTGAAAATATGAACAAAATTGATAGGCCTCTTTCGAAATTAACCAAGAATAGAGAAGAAAGGACTCAAATGAGCTCAATTAGAAATGAAAAAGGAGATAATACAATCGATATCTCAGGATTTTTATATTAATCACAGATGACACCCAGAAATACAAGGTGTCATCTGTAATTAATATAAAAATCTCTATACACATAACTAGAAAACACAGAGGAAATGGAGATACTCCTGGAGATATGTAACCCCCCTAGACTGAGTCAGGAAGAAATAAAAATCCTGAGCAGACCTATAATGATTGGCAAGATTGAAGTACTAATAAAAAGTCTCAAAAAAATAAAAGTATGCGGTACATGTATACCATGGAATATTATGCAGCCTTAAAGAAAGATGGAGACTTTACCTCTTTTGTGTTTACATGGATGGAGCTGGAACATACTCTTCTTAGCAAAGTATCTCAAGAATGAAAGAAAAAGTATCCAATGTACTCAGCCCTACTATGAAGCTAATCTATAGCTTTCGTATGAAGCTAAAACCCAGTTATAGCACAAGAAATGGGGAAAGGGGCAAGTGAGGGGAAGGGAGGGGGGAGGATGGGTGGAGGGAGGGTGATTGGTGGGATCACACTTATGGTGCATCTTACAAGGGTACAAGTGAAAATTACTAAATGTAGAATATAAATGTCTTCATATAGTGATTAAAAGGCCATGAAGGCTATGTT
>CAUYRH010031634.1:0-16390 GCA_963574655.1 Perodicticus potto
GCATATCTGAGTAAAGAAATTGACACCGTGGCCAAGGGATGGCCACATTGTCTGCCAGTTGTAGCAGCTGTGGCCCTCCTGATCCCAGAAGCAACCAAACTAACTTTAGGAAAAGATCTAAATATTTACACTACTCATGACCTTACTGGACTTTTAAATTACAAGAACAATCTCTGGCTATCAGATAACCGCCTTCTTAAATATCAAGCCTTATTACTAGAAGGACCAGTGCTGCAATTACACACCTGTGCTACTTTAAATCCTGCCACTTTCCTCCCTGAATCCCATGAGGAGATAGGGCATAATTGCCAACAGATTATAGCACAGACCAATGCAGCTAGAGAAGACTTACAAGAAACTCCCCTATCTAATCCTGAGATGGTTTTATATACAGATGGTAGTTTTTTTTTTAGTACATGAAATCATCCCCAGGTTTGAACTTCCTCAAAGTTTGCAAAGTGATAATGGGCCAGCCTTCAGGGCAACAGTAACACAGGGAATATCTAAAGCTCTGGGCATTAACTATCACCTGCACTGCTCTAGGAGGCCCCAATCCTCTGGGAAAGTAGAAAAAATGAATGATAGAATCAAAGGACAGTTACGAAAGCTAACTCAAGAAACTCATCTCCCTTGGACTAAATTACTTTCCATTGTTCTCCTTAGTATAAGGAATTTACCTCAGAAATTTGGTTGAATCCCATTCGAATTACTGTATGGGAGACCCTTTCTAACGAATGATTTATTAATAGATCTAGAGACTGTAGAATTAGTAAAACATACCACTTCTTTAGCTAAATTTCAACAAATCCTTAAAAACCTCCCAACTACATTTCCACATTCAACACTGAAGGAACTTTTCTCTCCTGGAGGTCTAGTCATGATCAAAACTCTTCCCTCTAATTCACTTCCCTAACCCCAACTTGGGAAGTCCCCTTTCCTGTTATCTTGTCTTCTTCTACAGCTGTTAAAGTTATGGGAGTCGATTCCTGGATACATCATTCACGAGTAAAATCCTGGAACCCTCTACCTTCTACAGAGGCAGACAATGAAGACAGCCAACCATAGACCACCTACACTTGTGAGCCAAAGGAAAGTTTGAAGTTATTATTTAGGAAACAGCCAGAAAAATGCTAATATGGTTTTCTTTTAGCATCACTGAATGAGTGCTTCTAACCTGACACTGTTTTGCCTTTGCCTTTTACTGATTATACTAATCAGATTTATGTTTTCCAGAAATGTCATCAAGCCACACGCAATAAAGATGGTTCCAGTCCATAAACCCCTGTATCACTCTCCCTCCGGAGAAACCCTGACTGCCCCCTTCTATCATCGCCCGATTCAGCAGGAAGCAGTTAGATCGAGTCTTCGCCCTTTTTCCCTAACAGCAGTTAGGGATTCTACTCGGAAAGGGAGAATTGATGCAGGACAACCGCCACCTTGGCCCTGGCTTTGCTGATGCTGTGATGAAGGAACCAGCTTGCTTGAAGGGCTGGACACCTGAGGGGGAGACACTGGGGCCTTGCTGGCTCCTTCCTGTGCTCTTCTGGCTAGTACATTTCATGGATGGGGCCTTGCTGTCTCCTCCTTGTGCATATCTGACTGGTCAATGTCATGTCAGTTTCCAGGGCCTGGGTCTTCATTGGACAGCTGGCTGTAACTGACGAAGACTCACGCCCTAAGAAGTTCCAGCAAAACAACCCCGGGACTGTATAAACCCCTGAGCAGAGAGCTGAGATGCAGACCTCAGCCGGACCTTGGAGAAGGAATAGGAGAGCTTGTTTCCCTCCAACACAGATCTCCGCTGGACCTTGGAGAGGGAGCAGAAGATCTTGTTCCCCTCCTGGGTCCTCTCTGCCTGGAGGTTTAGTTTTTCTTGTACTTGTAATTTTTGTTCCCTGTAAATAAATCCTGACTTACCACTCCTCCTGTGGTCCGTCAATTTCCTTCTTCCAATCGCCGAGACCAAGAACCTGAAATTTCGGCATCAGAAACGTGGGGTGAGCTTTATAGCCAGTAGTGGTGAAAAGCATGTGCCAAAGAAGAAGAGGCTTGCTGGGCACTGAAGTAACCATCACATTTAGAAAGTGGTGACCAACTGCTGTTCCTTCTGTGGGCCTCTTGCTCTAGCACCTATGGTGAAAAAGTCCTGCACCTCGCTTTGTAGAGCCATAGAACATTCTGACTTGGGGCCAGATCGTCTCACTCGCTCCCTGTACTTAGGAGTACCCCCTCCAAACCCTTGCCAATTTTATTCCCATGTTCATTTCAAAAGCTCAGATGGGGCCACCATTTGAAAGCCCCTCTAGGGGGCAGGGTGGAAGGCAGGCACCATAGCAGGTTTTCCTCCATGATGTTCCCCTTCCAGCATGCCCTCTGGGATGAGAGATGACATCCTGCCTCCTAGCAACCAGGGACTTCTTGGGTCTTTTCCATGAATATGGTGAAAGTTCCTGGGTGGAACAGATCATACAAGGGGTTTTTGCTGCTTTTGATGGGTGTGTGGGACATTTTTGTTTTGGTTTTCTGCAGGTTCCATAAAAATGGCCTTTTTCAAAGCCCACTGTTTCTGTCTTGGTTTCCATCTGTTTTAAGTAAGTCATTTATTTATCATTTAGCATTTTGAACATCTCAGCCATCAAAAGCCCCATGTTCTGGGTGGGCGCCTGTGACTCATCGAGTAGGGTGCCGGCCCCATATACCGAAGGTGGCGGGTTCGAACCCAGCCTCGGCCAAACTGCAAAACAAACAAACAAAATAGCCGGACATTGTGGCAGGCACCTATAGTCCCAGCTACTTGGGAGGCTGAGGCAAGAGAATCGCCTAAGCTCAGGAGTTGGAAGTTGCTGTGAGCTGTGTGACGCCACGGCACTCTACTGAGGGTGATAAAGTGAGACTCTGTCTCTACAAAAAAAAATAAACAAAAAATAAAGAAGTAAATAAATAAATAAATAAAGCCCCATGTTCTCTGCACTGTTTGGCCAGCATAATCGCTAGGAGGGATTTGAAGCAAAGACTTTTAACCTGACATCATGGAATGTATAAATTAGGGTGGGTCCTTTTGCATATACTCTAATCACTACATTGCTTTTTCTATAAAACTACCCGTAAGCCTTTCACCTTTATTTTTCTTTTTCTTTTTTTTTATTTTTTATTTTTTTGAGACAGAGCCTCAAGCTGTCACCCTGGATAGAGTGCTGTGGCGTCACAGCGCACAGCAACCTCCAATTCCTGGGCTCAAGCGAGTCTCCTGCCTCCGCCTCCCAGGTAGCTGGGACTACAGGCACTCGCCACAACGCCCGGCCATTTCTTGGTTGCAGCTGTCATTGTTGTTTGGCGGCCCCGGGCTGGATTCGAACCCGCCAGCTCAGGTGTATGTGGCTGGCGCCTTAGCCTGGTGAGCCACAGGCACCGAGACGGGCCTTTCACCTTTAAAGACAACGAAAAAGGTTAGTGTTTGGCCAGGGTGGGGGGGTGGGGGTGTGTGTAGGGGAACTGACTTCTTCATAAGCCAGCATATTTGAGCTGAGTATGTTTTAATAAACCTTTTGGTATTTAAAAAAGAAAAAATAAATAAATAAAAATCTCAAAGTTGGTTTTAGGACAAGTCTGTTCAAGTGGGGTCCAAGGGGAGACACTCAGCGGGTGCGTCGCAGCCATATTTAGAGGTGACCCCTGGAAACATGTGCTGCGGAAGATCCTCCCAACAGGTGGAACTGCGGGGAGAACACCTGGTTGTCTGCTTGAGTAGAAATGGCCGGAGGTGAAAAGCCATACAGAATTCTGAGCAATGGCCAATGATCTGGGCATCGGGCTGGGGCCTAGAAGACAAAGGACTGATTAAAAGATAGAAAACAAAATTTTTTTGTGTTTTTGTTTGTTTTTTGCCTCAGTCTCCTGAGTAGCTAGAACTATAGGCATCTGCCACACACCTGGTTAGTTTTTTTTTCTTGCAGTTTTGGCCGGGGTTGGGCTTGAACCTGCCATCCCCAGTATATGGGGCCGGCGCCATGCTCCTTGAGCCACAGGCACCGCCCAGTTTTGTTTTGTTTTTTTTCTTCCTATTTTTAGTGGAGATGGGGTCTCATTCTTGCTCAGGCTGGTCTTGAACTCCTGAGCTCAAGCAATCCACCCACCTTGGCCTTCCAGAGTGCTGGGACATAGGCATGGGCCACCACGCCCAGCAGGAAACAAAAGTATGCGTGGTAGAGACGTGTGGATAAACACAGGACTGGGCACACTGTGTGACGCTTTCTGTGTCCCACGTTAACACCCACCAGAAAACATCTACAATGGAGGAGGCTCTGACAAAATCATTCAGCCAGTTGAAGTTAGGGAGAAGTGTTACGACGGGCACCTGGATGGAACAGCCATGTGATCAGAGAAGAAAGCCACGTGTAGGCCCAAAGGTAAGGTCGGCCACTTACCAAGACTGACCTTTTACTGCTACTTCTGGACGTCCATCTTTGTCAGCAAGAGAGATGAAGAGTGAGCCTCTGGTACGGCACTACCCCTCAGGGGAACACCTGACTACTCCGTGCAAGTGGACTACGTGAGGCCTCCTTCCTTCTAGAAGGACCAGAACGTCATCCTCACAAGGAGAGATCCCTCTTCGGGGTAGGGGTTGCCTTGTCTGTCCGTAGATCCTCAACTTTCACAATGATCTAAGGCTTATGGAATGCCTGATCCACAAACATGGAATTCCATATACATAGCATCAGATCAGTGAAAGAAATACACAAGTGACATGAGATCCATTGTACATCCTATACCTTGGCCTTCTAGAATGCTGGAATAGACATCCAAAGGTGCCACGGAAATAGTAACTTGTAGGGTATCATCTCAAAGGAGGCAGCATATTTGTTCAGTGAGAGACCTCTGGAGCCATGTCCCCAGCAGGAAGGATACATGGGGATGATAATCAAGGAGTGAAACCAGAGTTGATTCACTTGGCATGGTCCCCAATGACCCACTGGGGATTTTTTTTTTAAACAGTCTTCGTCACCCTGAGTAGAGTGCCACAGCATCATAGCTCACAGCATCGTCCTCAAACTGTTGAGCAATCCTCCTGCCTCAGCCTCTCAAGTAACTTGGCAGGTGGAGGTGCCCACCTCAAAACTTGGCTTATTTTTATATTTTTAGTAGAGACCGGGTCTTATTATTGCTTAGGCTGGTCTCGATCTGCTCAGCTCAATTGATACTCCTGCTTCAGCCTCTCAGAGCGACAGGATTCCAAGCGGGACCCACTGCATCTGGCCTGTTTTTTATTTTTCGAGACATTTCTTGCTCTGTCACCCAGGCTGGAGTGCAACGGCATCATCATAGCTCACTGCAGCCTCAAAGTCCTGGGATAAGCAACCCTCCTGCCTCAGCCTCCCAAATAACAGGGACTACAGGTGCTTGTCATCATGCCCGGCTAATTATTCAATAGTTTGTTGTTGAATCTCTTGGTTACAGTCATAATTCCTCCAATTACCAATAGTTTTACTTACACCTTTTATTTACAATTATACTTCCAATTTCCTTCCTTTGTCCAATTGTGTTGGCTGGCAAATAAAATATAATATTAAATATTTGAGAGTGAACATCTTTCATCTTTTTTCTAAGACAAAGTACTATCTTTTGTGCTGAGTTATATATGTAATGTTAAGGAAGTACCAATTTTTTCTTATTCTATTGAGGTTATTGAATTCTATCAATGACGTTTTAGCAACTGTGCTACTGAATATATGGCTTTTTTTTTTTTTTTTTAAATAGAGTCTCACGGCTCGGCGCCTGTGGTTCAACCAGCTAAGGTGCCAGCCACGTACACCTGAGCTGGCGGGTTTGAATCCAGCCCGGGCCCGCCAAACAACAATGACGGCTGCAACCAAAAAATGGCCGGGCGTTGTGGCGAGCACCTGTAGTCCTAGCTACTTGGGAGGCGGAGGCAAGAGACTCGCTTAAGTCCAGGAATTAGAGGCTGCTGTGAGCTGTGATGTCATAGCACTCTATCCAGGGTGACAACTTGAGACTCTGTCTCAAAAGAAAAAAAAATAATAATAAATAGAGTCTCACTATATTGCCCTTGGTAGAGGGCCATGGTGTCACAGATCACAGCAACCGCAAACTCTTGGGCTTAAGCAATTCTCTTGCCTCAGCCTCCCAAGTAGCTGGGACTACAGGTGCCCGCCACAAGGCCCAGCTATTTTTTGTTGCAGTTGTTGTTGTTTAGCTGGCCCAGTCTGGGTTCGAACCCGCCACCCTCGGTGTATGTGGCTGGTGCCGCAACCACTACGCGCTACGGGTGCAGAGCCTTAAGGCTATAAATTTTCCTCTGGTTTCTACCTTAGTAATATCTCACCTTAGTAGTATCTACAGTTTGACTTGGTGCTTTCTCTTTGTTCTAAGAACTATTTAAAATAGTTTTGAATTCCCACCCTCAATCTTTTTTTGTTTGTTCTGCATTTGTATTTGTGTTTGAGACAGAGTCTCACTCTGACCCTCTGGGTAGAGTGCCTAGCCTCACAGCTCACAGCAACCTCAAACTCTTGGGCTCAGGAGATCCTCCTGCCTCAGTCTCCCCAATTATCTGGGACAACAAGCACCCACCACAATGCCCACCTAGTTTTTCTATTTTTGGTGGAGATGTTGTCTCGCTTTGCTCAGGCTGGTCTGGAACTCCTGAGTTCAGGCAATCCACCAGCCTCAGCTTTCTAGAGTGCTGGGATGACAGGCGTGAGCCACCATACCCAGCCTCTCCCTCAATTATATGAATTTCCAGTTGTATTGCATTGTAGTCAGAGAATGCTCTCTTTATTATTTCTTTTCTTTGTTTTTTATTGAGACAGTCTCACGATGTCACCTCTTGGTAGAGAGCCATGGTGTCACAGCTCATAGCAACCCCCAGCTCTTGGGCTTAAGCGATTCTCCTGCATCAGCCTCCCAAGTAGCTGGGACTACAGGTGCCCATTACAACACCCAGCTATTTTTCGTTGCAGTTGTCATTGTTGTTTAGCTGGCCCTGGCCGGATTCGAACCTACCAAACTTGGTGTATATGGTTTGCCACTGTAACCATTGTGCTAAGAGCGCCAAGCCTCTCTTTATTATTTCTACTGTTTGGACTTTGCTTGCTGAAGTTTTCTCTGTGGCCAAATAGGTTGTTTTGTTTGTTTGCTTGCCTAATAGGTTTTGTGGATGTTCATGGGCAATTGAAAGGAAAGCATATTATTTATATATATATACATAATTAATGCAGTATTTGTTTACCTTTCCTCTGTCAAACCCTGAGCCAACCACTTTCCTCCAGGCTCTCAGGCTGGAGAGGTATAGGGAAAAGAATACACAGGGCAGAGGAGACATGGTGGAAAGAACTATGGGAGGTGGAGACGGCTCCTTGAAGATGATCAGAAAGGCCAGCATCAGGCAAAAGAGCCCCAAGGCCTCCAAAGGACAAAGCCGGAATGGCATAGAAAAGCTGTTGCTTCAGAGCCTCCCCAACGCAGGCTCAATGTCAGCCCCAGAGGCAGCCCTAGCTCCAGTGAACTTGGCTCTGTGTTGATGTGCCTTGAATAGCCCTGTTTTGAAAGTGTGGCTAGGGACAAATGAGGTCAGGGGACATGACAGTCCAAGATGCTGAGGCTGTCATCTGTCAGTGTCTCTGGTCCTTTTAGCACCTCTACAGATCGTGGTCGACTCAACAGTTAACAGGTGCTCTTGACCAAGAAGGGGACAGAGATGAACTCTGAGCAGGTGTACTTTGGGGGGATGGGGGAAGGGGCAGTGGCAGGAGAACTGCTCCCAGCAAAGAAACTTTTTTTCTTTTTCCTTTTTTTTTTTGAGATAGAGTCTTAGCCTTGTTGCCCTTGGTAGAATGCTATGGTGTCACAGTTCACAGCAACCTCAAACTCCTGGGCTCAAGCGATTCTCTTATCTCAGCCTCCCAAATAGCTGGGACTACAGGTGCCCACCACAATGCCGGGCTATTTTTTAGAGACGGGGTCTTGCTCTCGCTCAGGCTGGTCTGAACTGGTGAGTTCAAGTGTTCTACCCACCTCGGCCTTCCAGAGTGCTGGGATTACAGGAGTGAGCCACCATGACTGGCTACAGAGATAGTCTTGCTCTGTCACCCAGGCCAGAGGCAGTGGCCCAAATCATAGCTCACTGTAACTTCAAACTCCTGTTCAAGCAATCCCCCCACTCCACCCTCCCACTTTGTAAAGTCATACCTTCATTTTTTTATTTATTGTAGAGATGAGGTCTCACTGTGTTACCTGGTTGGTCTCAAACCCCTGGCCTCAAGTGATCTTCCCACCTTGACTTCCCAAAGTGCTGGGATTATAAGTGTGAGTCACTTTGACCTGCCTATTCTTTCATTTGCTTAGTCACTGATAGACAGAAACAGAGATTAAATAACTTTACCAAATTCTCATAGTAAATGGGAAAAATGGGAAAATCTAATTTTAAGCGATCTAACTTCAGAACTTCAATTCCTTTTTTTTTGAGACAGAGTCTCATTTTGTTACCCTAGTAGAGCACTCTGGAGTCATAGTTCTCAACAACCTCTAACTCTTGGGCTCAAGCAATTCTCTTGCCTCAGCCTCCTAAGTAGCTGGGACTACAGGCACCTGCCACAATGCCCAGCATTTTTAGAGATGGGGGTCTTCCTCTAGCTCAGGCTGGTCTCGAACCTGTGACTCGAACCTGTGAATCCGCCCACCTTGGCCTCCCAAAGTGCTGAGATTAGACTTAAGCCGCCACACTGGACCTCAGAAATTCAATTTTTTTTTGAGATAGAGCCTCAAGCTGTCGCCCTAGGTAGAGTGCGTGGCCTCACAGCTCACAGCAACCTCCAGCCCCTGGGCTTAAGCGATTCTCTTGCCTCAGCCTCCCAAGAGCTGGGACTACAGCTGCCCGCCACAACACCTGACTGTTTTTTGGTTGTAGTTGTCATTGTTTGGTGGGCCCGGGCTGGATTAGAACCCGCCAGCTCTGGTGTATGTGGCTGGCAGCTTAGCGGCTTGAGCTAAAGGTACCGAGCCAGAGATTCAATTCTTAACTATTATACAATTATTTCATGGGTATTTGTCATATTTTTCTTTGGTGAAAAACTTGAAATCAATAGAAAGAACTGTGAAGACATACGAGTTTGTGAAGAAATTTAGCAAGGTATCTAGGAAGTCAGGCAATTCTCCAAGAAGCTAGGAATTGTGCAAACTAGTAACATGATCGGAGCAAAAGGAACTGTAAACTATATGAAATTTGGTCAGTGAAGTTGCCAAGGGTTGGCTCAGTGCCTGTAGCACAGTAGTTACAGTGCCAGCCACATACATCCAGGGTAGTGGGTTCAAACCCTGCCCTGGCCTGCTAAACAACTGCACCAAAAAGATGGCCAGACGTTGTGCCAGGCACCTGTGGTCCCAGCTACTTGGGAGGCTGAGGCAAGAGAATCGCTTAAGCCCAGGAGTTTGAGGTTGCTGTGAGCTGTGACCCCACAGCACTCTACCGACGGTGACATAGTGAGAAAAAAAAAAAGTTGCCAAGTGTTGGTATACTAAGCAAGGGTGTGGTGCGGTGGGGCAGAAGCACTGTGGTTACATTTCGGGTGATAAAATGACTCATATCAAGCAAGTGAGTGAGGGACAAGTCCCACCAACATTCTGTAGAAGGGTTACAATAGGAGCATTTACCCTTTGCAGACTTTGCAGCTTCTGACTGGGAAGGAAGATAGCAGTTCTAAAGCAGGAAACTCCACCCGCCAGACACGAACAGAGTTAACATACAAATGGGGAAGGCCTGTGGGTTGTTTGCCTATGAAAAGGAGGTGACAGCTCCCTGGCAGAGGAGGGTGGGGTAATAAGCCCTTCTACCCTGACAGCTCTTACCACTCCCGAGAAAAGAGAAAGATGTCAGTTCTGAAGAAGCCAGACTATTTGCTGACCTTGAAAAACATTTTTTTTTTTTTTTGAGATAGAATCTCACTGTGTCGCCCTTGGTAGAGTTCTGTGGCGTCACAGCTCACAGCAACCTCAAATTCCTGGGCTTAAGCAATCCTCTTGCCTCGGCCTCCCAAGTAGCTGGGACTACAGGCGCCCGCCACAACGCCAGGCTATTTTTGGAGACGGGGGTAGGGGTGGGGTCTTGCTCTGGCTCAGGCTGGTCTTGAACCTGTGAGCTCAGGCAGTCCGCCCACCTCGGCCTCCCAAGTGCTGGGATTACAGGCGCCTTGAAAAACTTTTTAGGTAACATGTCAAAAGAAGACACTAGAGCAGTGTTCTCTCAGGAGGGTGGAATGGCAGGAAAAATGCCTCCCTCCTTATCTCAGCCCAGCCAGAATCGAATGTCTATCCTCTGTAAGGTAGAGAGTAAGTTAGTTACCATGAAGGTCTGTAAGCACCTTGCTCACAAAGATGAAGACTGAGCCACGGTGCCCAGCCTTTGGTGTTTTGTTTGTTTGTTTGTTTGAGGGGCCGGTTAGAGACAGGGTCTTGTTCTCTTGCCTAGGGGAGAGTGCAGTGCACAGCTTACTGCAACCTCAAACTCCTGGACTCTAGCAATCTTTCGATCTTAGCCAAGAGTAAAGGTGGGTGCCACCACACCTGGCTAATTTCTGTTTCATTTTTGGTAAGGATGTGGTCTCACTAGGTTATGCAGGATGGTCTCAAAATCTAAGCCTCAAGAGATCCTTCTGCCTTGACCTCCCAAAGTGCTGGCATTTATAAGCAGGAGCCAATGTGTTCAACTTAAAACATTGTTGTTTTTTTAGAGACAGAGTTTCACTTTATTGCCTTCGTAGAGTGTTGTGGCATCACAGCTCACTGGGACCTGAAACTCCTGGGCTCCATCAATCTTTCGGTCTTAGCCAAGAGTAAAGGTGGGTGCCACTACATCTGGCTAATTTCTGTTTCATTTTTTTTTTGTTTTTTTGTTTTTGAGACAGAGCCTCAAGCTGTCACCCTAGACAGCATCTAGGCTCACAGCTGGTGGCATCACAGCTCACAGCAACCTCCAATTCCTGGGCTCAAGCGAGTCTCCTGCCTCCGCCTCCCAAGTAGCTGGGACTACAGGCACCCGCCACAATGCCAGGCCATTTTTTGGTTGCAGCTGTCATTGTTATTTGGTGGGCCCAGGCTGGATTCGAACCCGCCAGCTCAGGTATACGTGGCTGGCGCCTTAGCCCGTTGAGCCACAGGCGCCAAGCCTCTGTTTCATTTTTGGTAAGGATGTGGTCCATTATATTATGCAGGGTGGTCTCAAAATCTAAGCCTCAAGAGATCCTTCTGCCTTGACCTCCCAAAGTGCTGGCATTTATAGGCAGGAGCCAATGTGTCCAACTGAAAACATTCTTGTTTTTTTAGAGTCAGAGTCTCACTTTATCGACCTCAGTAGAGTGTTGTGGCATCACTGCTCACAGCAACCTCCAACTCTTGGGCTTAGGCGATTCTCTTGCCTCAGACTCCCAAGTAGCTGGGACTACAGGTGCCTACCACAACACCTGGCTATTTTTTTGTTGCAGTTCAGCCGGGGTCGGGTTTGAACCCGCCACCCTCGGTATATGGGGCCAGTGCCCTACTCACTGAGCCACAGGCACCGTCCCTGAAAACATTGTTTATCATGAGCTGACTGCTGGCGGAGTTCCTCAAGTCCTGTTTAGAGTTAAGGGCCCTGGATGGAGAAAATAATTTGGCTGACTAGAGAGCCCTAAAAAAGGCTCCATAGGCTTATACTTCTAGAGGAACACTCCTTGAAAAATTCCACAAAAGCAGAGGAACCTGGAGACTTTGACTTGTGTGGAGATAGGAGGCTGCTGAGCATTTGTGGAAATATCGAAGGTGAGCCTTATATGGAAGATCCAGAAGCAGTTTCCTGCACCTCCACTGATGTCCTACCCCAGGAGAAGATTTAGAGATGTTTGAGGGCGGGCCTAGGGTCTTGGAGAGAGAATAGCAAAATAATACCAAGAATAAGATACCGTGGACTTCCTCTTCCTGTTGTGGTTGGCTTTGAGCTACAACACCTTCAAGAATCTGTCTCTGAGTTACCAGTGGTTTTGCTCTTAGGCTACCAAAATTGGAGACAATACACTGTTTAGCATGAACTTCCCTTTGTTTTGAAAAAGCAACAGGGTTGGACAGACTTAGTTTTATACCCACAAGGCAAAACATTCTCTAAAATGAAAAAGGTTGAGAAAAAAAATTTTTAAAAGAGAGAGAAAAACAAACAACAACAAAAGAGAAACAAAGGTTGAGAGAGCATGGGTCTAAGAATCTAAAATGTTCCATGGCGGGTGGAAAGTTCCCACCTAACAGGTACAACGTAGGGGTACATAGCACACTACCTGGGTGAAGGACTCAACTACAACTTGGATTTTACCTTAAAAAGGCTAGAATTGGGCGGCACCTGTGGCTCAGTGAGTAGGGCGCCGGCCCCATATACTGAGGGTGGTTGGTTCAAACCCGGCCCCGGACAAACTGCAACAAAAAAATTGCTGGACGTTGTGGCGGACGACTGTAGTCTCAGCCACTCGGGAGGCTGAGACAAGAGAATCGCCTGAGCCCAAGAGCTGGAGGTTGCTGTGAGCTGTAACGCCACGGCACTCTACCGAGGGTGACAAAGCGAGACTGTCTCTAGAAAAAAAAAAAGGCTAGGCTGGTTGCCTGTAGCACAATGGTTATAGCTACAGCCACATACACCAAGGCTGGCAGGTGTAAACCAGCCCGGGCCAGCTAAACAGCAATGACAGCTGCAACAAAAAAAACAGCCGGGCATTGTGGTGGGTGCCTGTAGTCCCAGCTACTTGGGAGGCTGAGGCCAGAGAGTCGCTTTAGCCCAGGAGTTGGAGGTTGCTGTGAGCTGTGATGCCATGGCACTCTGCTGAGGGTGACATAGTAAGACTCTGTCTCAAAAAATAAATAAATAAAATAAAAACAAAGGCTGTCTAGTCATATGTACCCTAATCACGTGTGTCCTAATCATATGTATCCTCATCTTAACCCCAAACTTAAAAAAGAGTAAATACTAAAAACTTTGTTGGCGAGGTGGCCCCTGTGGCTCAGTGAGTAGGGCGCCGGCCCCATATGCCGGAGGTGGTGGGTTCAAACCCAGCCCCAGCCAAAAACTGCAAAAAAAACACTTTTGACTCGGTGCCTGTGGCTCAAGCGGCTAAGGCACCAGCCACATACACCTGAGCTTGCGGGTTTGAATCCAGTCCGGGCCCGCCAAACGACAACAATTAACCAAAAAAAATAGCTGGACGTTGTGGTGGGCACCTGTAGTCCTAGCTATTTAGAAGGTGGAGGCAGGAGAATCACTTGAGCCCAGGAGGTAGAGGTTGCTGTTAGCTGTGATGCCACGGCACTCTACCCAGGGCGACAGCTTGAGGCTGTCTCAAAAAAAAAAACTTTGTTGGCGGCTCCCGTAGCTGAGTCGGCAGGGCGCTGGCCACATACACCAAGGGTGTTTGAACCCAGCCTGGACCAGCTGAAACAGGAACAACTGCAACAAAAAAATTAGCCAGGCATTGTGAAAGGCGCCTGGAGTCCCAGCTACTTGGGAGGCTGAGGCAAGAGAAGCGCTTAAGCCCAAGAGTCTGATGTTGCTGTGAGCTGTGACGCCAGAGCACTCTACCAAGGGCAACATAGTGACCCTCTGTCTCAAAAACAAAAACTAAAACAAAATATCCAAAAACACACCAAAAAAGTTCAATGGGGCCCTATGATTTACCGTGCGTCGTGAGCGCCTGTGTCTGCATGCGTGCACTTGTCACTCTGCTCTTTCTATGTCTTTATTCTTTTTCGAGGAGGCTTTTTTTAGGTTTTAGATCACAGGAACAGGAGGCGGGACACACCCCACAGCTGTAGAAGCAGGAAACATCTACTATAAAACTAAAGTACAAAAACATGAAAACAGAGTATTTGCATTTGTTGTTCCAACTACCTTTCTTGAAAAAGTCTACATTCTCCTATATGTGTGACTGGGAATGGGGAGGCTTGGATCTCAGGTCAGCAGGAGGGAACTGTAGGAGTCACAGTCACTTAAAGCTGGAAGAGAGTCTGTGAAGACGAATCCACCCAGGCACGGCAGAGATCAATTTAAATTCACTTTTCCTTTTTTGATGGAGTCTCACTCTATTGCTTGGCTAGAATGCTCTGGCATCAACCTAGCTCATAGCAGCCTCCAACCCCTGGGCTCAAGCGATCCTCCTGCCTCAGCCGCCCAAGACTACAGACGCTCACCGGAATGTTCAGATAATTTTTCTATTTTTAGTAGAGACAGGTTCTCGCTCTTACTCAGGCTGGTCTCAAACTCCTGAGTTCAAGCAAGTTCAAGTTCAAGTTCAATTAACCCACAGCCTCCCAAAGTGCTAGGTTTACAGGTGTGAGCCATTGCACCTTGCCTCAACTTGAATTAATTATTGATAGGGGTATTTAGAACTAAAAAATACAGACTTTTTCTTTTTTTGGAGATTGAATCTTACTTTGTTGGCCTGGGTAGAGTGCCGTGGCATCACAGCTCACAGCAACCTCCAGCTCTTGGGCTTAGGCAATTCTCCGGCCTCAGGCTCCCAAGTAGTTGGGACTACAGGCACCTGCCACAACGCCTGGCTGTTTTTTGCTGTGGTTTGGCAGGGGCCGGGTTCGAACCCACCACCCTTGGTATATGGGGTGGGCACCCTACTCACTGAGCCACAGACACCGCCCATGCTCAGCTATTTTTAGAGACAGAGTCTTGCTCTTCCTTAGGCTGGTCTCCGATGCGTGAGCTCAGGCAATCCACCTGCTTCAGGCTCTCAGAGTGCTAGGATCACACCAGGCCTCTGTGCCTGGCACCCCAAATACAGACTTTTGAAGAATGTGGAAAATAAAAACTGTCCTTATTTTCCATAATGTATATAGTTGGTTATGAGTAACTAAATGACCCATGTGCTGTGAAGTTATTATCTGTGTGCCTCTTGTGGGGACATTGCATTCTAACTCCACAGCAGGCCAACTTCCCTTTCTAGGAAGGATAAGGAATATAGTCTTAGGGAAGAGATTAGTTCTCTTATAAGAAAACAAAACTTAGACAAGTAATGGAAACTTAGTCCATGGGCAGAACTTCCATTTGTCTCTGAGCTCTGTCTTGGGACTGTACTTGAAATAAAGTGAGGCTCAGCGCCTGTGGCTCAACGGGCTAAGGCGCCAGCCACGTACACCTGAGCTGGCGGGTTCGAACCCAGCCCAGGCCTGCCAAACAACAATGACGGCTGCAACCAAAAAATGGCCGGGTGTTGTGGTGGGCACCTATAGTCCCAGCTACTTGGGAGACGGAGGCAAGAGACTCGTTTGAGCCCAGGAATTGGAGGTTGCTGTGAGCTGTGATGCCACAGCACTCTATCCAGGGTGACAGCTTGAGGCTCTGTCTCAAAAAAAAAAAAAGAAAGAAAGTGAATATGTTTGAGGGCATTACTCATTCTCAGGGGAAGATGATCTCTGCCTATCTGACCACAAGATTTATAAGCTGCAAATGAATCAGTTATATTTTGTAAGTCAGACTATCTTATAGCTATATATTCTTTAAATAAAAAGACAATGTTTTTAGAGCAGTTTTAGGTTCGCAGTAAAGTTGCCCAGAAGGTACAGAGAATTCCCCCCGCATATATGGGACTGGCATGACCCCTAGGGGGGTCCATTTGTTGATGAACCCAAGTGGACACATCATAATCACCCAACGTCCGTAGTTACATGAGGGTTCAGTCTTGGTGCTTGTACATTTTGAGGGTCTGGACAGATGCATGATGACTTCTCTCTGCCATTGTAATTTCATGCAGAGTTTTCTGCTACCCTAAAAATCCTCGGTGCTCTTCCTGTTCATCCTCCTCCTCACGCTCACACCACTGACCAATAGTCTCAATAGTTTTGCCTTTTCTGAAACGTTCAAATAGTTGGTATGATTCAGTAGATAGCCTTTTGGACTTCTGTATATTCCTTTCTTTTTTTTTTTGAGACGGAGCCTCAAGCTGTCACCCTGGGTAGAGTGCCATGGCATCACAGCTCATGGCAACCTCTAATTCCTGGGCTTAAGTGAGTTTCTTGCCTCCTCCTGCCAAGTAGCTGGGACTCAGGCGCCCGCCACAATGCCCGGCCATTTTTTGGTTGCAGCCATCATTGTTGTTTGGCAGGCCTGGGCTGGATTCGAACCCGCCAGCTCAGGTGTACGTGGCTGGCGCCTTAGCCCGTTGAGCCATAGGCGCTGAACCTGTATATTCCTTTCTATGTACTTCTTCTTCTTCTTCTTTTTTTTTTTTTTGTAGAGACAGAGTCTCACTTTATCACCCTCGGTAGAGTGCCGTGCATCACAGTTCACAGCAACCTCCAGTTCCTGGGCTTAGGCAATTCTCTTGCCTCAGACTCCCGAGTAGCTGGGACTACAGGC
>CAUYRH010031635.1:0-47174 GCA_963574655.1 Perodicticus potto
CCTGTAGTCCCAGCTACTTGGGAGGCGGAGGCAGGAGACTCACTTGAGCCCAGGAATTGGAGGTTGCTGTGAGCTGTGATGCCACAGCACTCTATCCAGGGTGACAGCTTGAGGCTCTGTCTCAAAAAAAAAAAAAAAAAAGCCAAGCTTGGAAGTGTACACCTGTAGTCCCAGCTACTCTTTAGGTTGAGGCAGGAGGATCCCTTGAGCCCAGGGGTTTGAGGTTGCAGGGAGCAATGATCAGGCCACTGCACTCTAGCCTGGGCAACAGAGCAAGAGAGAGAGAGAAAAAGAGAAAGAGAGGGCGGTGCCTGTGGCTCATCGAGTAGGGTGCTGGCCCCATATATTGAAGGTGATGGGTTCAAACCCAGCCTCGGCCAAACTGCAAAAACAGAAAAATAGCCAAGCGTTGTGGCGGGCGCCTGTAGTCCCAGCTACTCGGAAGGCTGAGGCAAGAGAATCGCCTAAGCCCAGGAGTTGGAGGTTGCTGTGAGCTGTGACACCACAGCACTCTACCTAGGGCGATAAAGTAAGACTCTGTCTCTACAAAAAAAAAAAAGGAGAGAGAGAGAAGAAAGATAATAGCTCCAGGCCCTTGGTCTGACCCAGCATGTCCCAGAAACTTCTGCTTGGACATAGAGTGCATCTGAGAGAACATGGAGCTTGAGAATGTCCCCCATGTGGACGCCTGTGCTTCTGAACAGGTGACCTACGGTATCTTCTTGATGTACAAAGAAAGTGCGTTGAGCCTACATTGGCTTATTTTCTTCTGAGAATTTGTTTCACAGTCTAATATATGTATATAGAATCTTAGCAAACCGGCCTTGAGGTCTTGTGGTTTCTTGATGATGTTGGAAGCCCATGTAACAGTAAAGCAAAAAAAAAATTTTTGTGAGATAAAGTCTCACTCAGTCCTCCTGGGGTTGAGTGCTGTGACATCATAGCTCACAGCAACCTCAAACTCTTGGGCTTGTGCAATTCTCTTGCCTCAGTCTCTCGAGTAGCTGGGACTTTAAGCACCTGCCTTAATACGCAGCCATGTCTTTTTTTTTTTTTTTTTAGAGACAGAGTTTCACTTTGTCCCCCTCCGTAGAGTTCTGTGACGTCACAGCTCACAGAAACCTCCAGCTCTTGGGCTTAGGCGATTCTCTTGCCTCAGCCTCCTGAGTAGCTGGGACTACAGGCGCCTGTCATAACACCTGACTATTTTTTTTGTTGCAGTTTGGCAGGGGCTGGGTTTGAACCCGCCACCCTCGGTATATGGGTCTGGCGCCCTTCTCACCGAGCCACAAGCAACGCCCAATACCGAACCATGTTTAGAGATGAGGGTCTCACTCTTATTTAGGCTGGTCTGGAACTCATGAGCTCAGGCAATCTACCCACCTTGGTCTTCCAGAGTGCTATGGGCATGAGACACCATGCCCAGCCAATTCAAGCATTTATTGATCACCTATTGTGTACCAGCTACAGTACACACATCATTGTGCACTGTTCTCTTAATTATAATCATCCGTATTCTATTATACAGGGTGTCCATAAAGTTCACGTGCAATTTAAAATAGACAACTGGTTTAAATTGCACACAAACTTTATAGATACCCTATAAAAAATAAGACTCACAACTGACCTATAAACATTTTGTGGCTTTCCATGCTACCCAGAGAGGGGTCCAAACCGCACTGTCTTTGTTCATAGCCTACTGGCATCCACGTGAAGAATGAAGGAGAATGTCCTCAAATTCCTTCTACCAGGAACCCACTTAGGTGGCAGCAACCCTGACTTCTGTTTTTTTTTTCTTTTGTTGAGACAGAGTCTCACTATGTCGCCCTTGGTAGAGTGCTGTGGTGTCACATCTCACAGCAACCTCAAACTCTTGGGCTTAAGCGATTCTCTTGCCTCAGCCTCCCAAGTAGCTGGGACAACAGGTGCCTGCCACAATGCCCAGCTATTTTTATTTTTTGATTTTTTGATTTTTTGGTGTTGTAGTCGTCATTGTTGTTTAGGAGGCCCAGGCCAGGTTCGAACCCCATCAGGCTTGGTGTATGTAGCCGGCACCCTAGCCTCTGAGCTACAGGCACAGGGCTGGTTTCTGTTTTTTGTTTGTTTGTTTGTTTGCTTGCTTTTTGAGGCAGTCTCGAGCTGTTACCCTGGGTAGAGTGTTGTAGCAACCTCCAATTCTTGGTCTCAAACGATCCTCTTGCGTCAGTTTTTCTTTTTCTTTTCTTTTCTTTTTTTTGAGACAGCGTCTTATGTTGCCCTCAGTAGAGGACTGTGGTGTCACAGCTCACAGCAACCTCCAACTCTTGGCCTTAAGTGATTCTCTTGCCTCAGCCTCCAGGACCTCAGGTGCCCTCCGCACCGCCCGTCTACTTTTTTGTTGCAGTTATCATTGTTGTTTAGCTGGCCTGGGCTGGGTTCAAACCTGCCAGTTTCAGTGTATATGGCCAGTGCTGTAACCACTGTACTACAGGTGCCAAGCCAGTTTTTCTATTTTTTAATAGACACAGGGTCTTGCTTTTGCTCAGGCTGGTCTCAAACTCGTAAGCTCAAGCAATCCACCTGCCTTGGCCTCCCAGAGTGCTGGGATCACAGGCATGAGCCACCCTGCCCGGCCAACGGAATTGCACAGTAGTCTGTAACAGGGAGAGAAGGGCACATGGGGGAAGTTTCTGTTGACAGCTCGTGCCATTGCTGCCATTGGAAAACCAACTGACGTCACTGTCATATCCTCCGGGAATATCGGCCAGCAGACTATGCTGAAGTTTACCACTTGAGCCTGGTCACTTTGCTCCTGGGACTTTCAAGAACCGGATTCCGGCAGCCTTCCGGGAGCCATGTCTTTTGGGGGTTACCGAAGCCAGGGTTGACCAGCAGCCTCTTATGCAAGGGTCTTGTTATTTGCCCACCATTGCTCTGTGTGGACGTCCCCCTCCCATGCCACAATCAGGGAGCCACTAAGGGGGGTGTGTCAGGTGCTGTGGGGAAGTTCTGCACAGGAGTGCATTGGCCCCCCGACCCTCCACGGGAAGCCATGCCTGATCTCTGCTTCTGCAGGGACCCTAAAGAGACTGAACAGGAACAGCAGGCCACTGGAGGCAGTCCGGGGTGAATGGACTGCTCCGCCTGAGGCTGAAGACGATCTGAAGTGGTGCAGATGCCCCGAGCACCTCTTCAGCTGGACCCTGCTGCTGTAGCCTGGGTGTAGCTCCCGCCGGCCACCAAGTGGGTAGGGACAACCACCAGGGCTCCTCAGCTGTTCTCTCACAGGCTCTTACACAGGAAATAGGAGTACAGTTGATGGAAAATAAATGTCAGTTTCTAAAAAAAACCCAAACAAAGCATTGTTCCTGTTTTTACATAGTTGTCATGATTATAATTTTTAAAAGTAGCTCATCATAAAACATTTGGAAAATAACTGGAAAAAAATCCTACCCTAACAACCCCTATTACCTTTTTCATATATTTTTCTAAGTACTTTTGTACAGAATAATCATCATACACGTATAGTCTCCTTTTTTCCTGACATTATGTCATAAGCATTTTCCCAAGTTTTTTTTTCTTTCAGTTTTTGGCTGGGGCCGGGTTTGAACCTACCACCTCTGGTATAAGGGGCCGGTGCCCTACTCCTTTGAGCCACAGGCGCCGCCCTCGCAAGTTGTTTGTTACTTACTCATCTTGCAAAATAGCAAAGGCTGGAAATTCCGGCCTTACTGGCACTTTTGACGTTTTCCCTGCAACTGACTCCCTAAGTGTAGGTGGAAAGGTGCCAAAATGATTGAATTGAGATGTGTCCAAGTGGTTTCTTGCGTCAGGAACCATCTGGCTCTGTAGGGTCCCTGCCTTCAGGACGCAGTCCTACCCATGTGTGAACAAGGGATCCTCTGCAGGAGCCCCTTTTATTTTCTTTCTTTCTTTTTTTTGAGATAGTCTCACTGTGCCACCCTTGGTAGAGTGCTGGGGTGTCACAGCTCACAGCAACCTCAAACTCTTGGGTTTAAGCGATTCTCTTGCCTCAGCCTCCCAAGTAGCTGGGACTACAGGTGCCCAACACAACGTCCGAACCCGCCAGCCTATGGGCGCCGCCCTAGGATGAACATTCTCATCACATCCATCTTTGACACATCTCTGATAAATTCCTAGAAATGCAATTGTTTGATTAAAGGATATGGACATTTTAAAGTTTTTCATGCATCTCATAAGTTGTCCTCTACAAAGACTGTATACGACAACAGCCCATGAAAAAGCCAACACTAAGTTGCCTATGGCCTCCCTGAAGAAATCTGTCCCTTATGTTTTGGGAATCTTAATCAAAATACAGATTCTGATTCAGTAGAACTAGAGTGAGGACAGCAAATCTCCCTTTCTAACATCCTGGGGATGTTGATGCTGTTGATCTGCAGACCACACTTTGAACTTTAGGAATGCCAGGACTGCCAAATCAAGTCCATACAACGAAAACTGGAATGTGAATACCAACAGATCCCAATCAACCAACCCTTGAATGATTTAACCATCAGAATAGAAGACAATGATAACAGCCGGGCATTGTGGCGGGCACCTGTAGTTCCAGCTACTTGAGAGAGTAAGGCAAGAGAATAGCTTAAGCCCAAGAGTTTGAGGTTGCTGTGAACGGTGATGCCACAGCACTCTACTGAGTGATACTCAACATAGTGAACTCTGTCTCAAAAAAAAAAAAAAAGAAGAAGAAGAAGAAGAAGACAATGATAAGATCCAAGAGAGACTATCCCCAGTGACCCAAATGAAGGTGGTGGAGATATCTTGGGTCTCTTAGTCCTTTGATGCAACTCACTTCCCACAGTTCTTTCTTTCTTGGGTCCAAGTTGCTCACTCCACTTGGGTAGACTTCCCTGGTTTTCAACCAAAGCTCCCTGAACACTAGGCCATGTCTTCCTTACCGAGCTTCTGTGGTCTTAGTGCCATTTTTGTTCCAGCGCTTTGTCCAGTGCCCAGCCCAGCTCAGCTCTGGTAGAGTTCAAGACATGCTACCCCCAAATATGGCACCTTGGCATATTAGAAAACAGCAGAAGCAGGAAGGTCACATTCACCTTGCCCTCCCTGCCCCCGACGAAATCAGTGGTAAAACCAAGTTGACTTTCCCTTGAAGCAGATGGAAGACTTTCATAGGCCTATCCCCAGAGAAAAGGAATGAAGACGCAGACAATGCCAAGAAGAATCTGGACAAACAGGCCTTGCTAAGTTCCCCCAGTTTATTACTATTAGGACAGACTCCCTGGTCTTCCAGTCACACTTATGCAAGACTGTATGTAACAATACACAGATTTTTCTGTTTGTTTAGTCTTCATTTTCAAGGCTCTTGTGTCACGTAAAACTTTTATTAGATACATTTGTATCCTTTTCTCTTGTTAATCTATCTTTTGTTATAGGAGTCTCAGCCAGGAAGCTTGTGACAGGTGAGGAAAACACGTATCTTTTTCCTCCTCCAAGGCTCTTTTCCCTTGGGCGTCTGTCAGTTTCTACCCTAGACTTGCCATAAATCGTTAACTTCATCAGCAATGACTTTAGGTCCCCCAGCTTCCAGCTTTTTCTAACCTAGTGAGAGTGAGAAGGGAAACATCATTGGAAATGAGAAGGAAATGTGTTCCTATGGCCAAATGCATGTTAAACAAAACTATAGGAGGCCATTGTTTTAGACTGAGCCCCTGCATTAGGCCCCGATAAACTAGACCAGACCAAAATGAAGTCACTCACGCTAAATGGCACATAATCAAACTGAAACTCCATGGAAGCAGATGGATCCAAAAACATACTAGTTTTTCCCGAGAAAACAGGGAGTCCCAGTCTACCTGAATCAGTATAATATGGAAGTCCCTTCTGCTGTAACCCTTACGAAAAAGTAACCCGATGTAAGTAGGTGTTCATCAATCAGGTTTTGTTCTATTGTAGTTTCCTTGTTCCCATCTTACAAAACCCACTGTTCTGCCATTGCCCAATGGAAACTCTCACTCTATTTTGTAGAATGGAGGCTGTCCCAACTCGTGTGTCTTGAATACAAGCCAATTAGCCCATAATAAAATCTGTCGTGTTTTTGTCTCTTGACATGTTTTATCTAAGTCCCACCTCCCTCTTCAAATATTTTCTTGAAATAATCACTAGAAGTCATATAATTTGTTGTTTACATATTTTAGTCTGTGGTGCCAAAAGACAGAAACTCCCTTTTTATTTTTATTTATTTATTTTTTTTGAGACACAGTCTTACTATATCACCCTCGGTAGAGTGCCGTGGCGTTGCAGCTCACAGCAACCTCAAACTCTTGGGCTTAAGCGATTCTCTTGCGTCAGCCTCCGAAGTAACTGGGACCACAAGTGCCTGCCACAACGCCCAGCTAAGAAACTCCCTTTCTTTTTTGGCTCGGCGCCTGTGGCTCAAGTGGCTAAGGCACCAGCCACATACAACTGAGCTGGCAGATTCGAATCCAGCCTGGGCCTGCCACACATCAATGACGGCTGCAACCAAAAAGTAGCCAGGAGTTGTGGCGGGCGCCTGTAGTCCCAGCTACTTGGGAGGCGGAGGCAGGAGACTCCTTGAGCCCAGGAGTTGGAGGTTGCTGCGAGCTGTGATGCCACGGCACTCCACCAAGGGTGACAGCTTGAGACTCTGTCTCAAAAAAAAAAGAAAAGAAACTCCCTTTTAAAAATGATAAAACATCAAAAACAAAACATAAATAATTCCTTATATCATATTATCACCTATCTAACTAACTTTTCTGTTTGTTTCATACATGTCAGACATTTTCTTAGGTTCATTGTTAAAGTTGGGACCCAAATAAAGTCCCATATTACAATTGGTTGGTGTTGTAGCAAGACCCGACCGAGGCAGACAAAGACCCCAGGCACCAGTTGGAAGAGGAAGCGGCTTTATTCACTGGCCAGGAGATTTGGTGGAACAGTGTCCCAAACCCTGAGCCCACCGACTCAATCTCTGGTCTTCCTTTTTTTTTTTTTTTTAATCACCCTCGGTAGAGTGCCGTGCCGTGGCATCACACAGCTCACAGCAACCTCCAACTCCTGGGCTTAGGTGATTCTCTTGCCTCAGCCTCCTGAGTAGCTGGGACTACAGGCGCCCGCCACAACGCCCGGCTATTTTTCTGTTTTGTAGTTCAGCTGAGGCCGGGTTTGAACCCTCCACTTTCGGTATATGAGGCCTGCGCCCTACTCGATGAGCCACAGGTGCTGCCCTCTCTGGCTTCCTTTTATACATTTTAGGGCTTGGATGCACATGAAAGTCTTGTGATTCAGGGAAAGGTCAGGTTGGCCTGTGCCCTTGGTGCAGGGCCACCTGTCCTCTAAGATGACAGAAGGTCAAGGCAGTTATAAGGTTACTACATAGGTCCAACACGTATCCTCTGAAGGGCATAGAGATAACAGCGACATCTGCTGTAGTAGGGGCAGCAGTTAGTGGCTTTTGTACTTCTCACCGACTGCCTGGCTAATGCCTGTGCAGAGTTACTAGGACGGAGTCCAGCTCTGCTTCACTCCTTTGCCTCAGTATGTTTTGAGGGCAGCCTCTATTCTATAAAAGAGTTTCCATGTCTCCGGAAAAACTAGTTTTAAGTTGGGATCCAAATAAAGTCACATATTACAATCAGTTGGTACGTCTTTTAAGTTTCTTTTAATGTATAAGTTATCCTTCCCTCCCTTATCATGCCCTTGTGGTTTTCTTGCACTAGAAAACCTTTAATATTTTTTTTAAAAACTCTAAATTAAATTATTTTGAGGTCATATGTTGGTCTTAAAGCAAAACAGTGACAATTTGGAGAGGTTGACAGTCAAGGACGCTGCCCAGGTCCCTTCTGTGATCAAACACTAACCATTCCCAAGAGCGGAATCTGTAAAGATAGTATCGTACTGTAACCCTGAGGTGCACAAGGACACCTGTCAAAGACAGCATTTTTTTTTTGCAGTTTTTGGTTGGGGCTGGGTTTGAACCTGCCACCTCCGGTATATGGGGCTGACGCCCTACTCCTTCAGCCACAGGCGCCACTCTAAAGATAGCATTTTAGGGGTGGTGCCTGTGGCTCAGTGAGTAGGGTGCTGGTCCCATATACCAAGGGTGGTGAGTTCAAATCCAGCCCTGGTCAAACTGCAACAACAAAAAAATGAATAAATAAATAAAAATAAATAAACTTAATTTAAAAAAAAAAAAAAAAATAAAGATAGCATTTTAATTTTATAAACCACATAAACTTGAAAGCACATGTAGTAAGAAGATGGGGTCAGTCAGGCCAGGGCAGACATGATACAGCTGGCCTGGTCAGTTTAGGTCTTGCTTGAACTTCACCCCGTCTCCCATTCTTATTGTTTCCTAAATTTAGCTCCCACCCTAAAGATGCGTATCTTGAGTAGTTTAGGTGAATTGATTTAGGAGATTAACTTTTTTTTTTTTTTTTTGTAGAGACAGAGTCTCATTCTATTGCCCTCAGTAGAGTGCTGTGGCGTCACACAGCTCACAGCAACCTCCAACTCCTGGGCTTAGGCGATTCTCTTGCCTCAGTCTCCTGAGTAGCTGGGACTACACGCACCCGCCACAACGCCCATTTTTCTGTTTTTTGCAGTTCGGCCTAGGCCGGGTTTGAACCTGCCACCTTCGGTATATGGGGCCGGTGTCCTACTCCATGAGCCACAGGGGCCGCCCAAGGAGATTAATTTTTTAATTGGAATTTTTTTTGGGTCACGAGTTATACCGATTATTGTTTACATATGGGTCATGGGTTCTGCCAATTATTGTTTTTTTTGAGACAGAGCCTCAAGCTGTCACCCTGGATAGAGTGCTGTGGCATCACAGCTCACAGAGACCTCCAATTCCTGGGCTCAAGTGAGTCTCCTGCCTCCGACTCCCCAGTAGCTGGGACTACAGGCGCCCGCCACAACGCCCGGCCATTTTTTGGTTGCAGCCACCATTGTTGTTTGGCTGGCGCCTTAGCCCATTGAGCCACATGTGTCGAGCCCCGATTACTGTTTAAGATAAAGGTTAACATGGACTTCACTGTGAGCTCACATGTATAAAACTCAAATTATTCAGATGTAATTTTGAAAATAAAAGAACAGAACAGTCTTGAAGAGGCTACTCTCACTGTTCTCTGGAATCCGGCCTTCTGACAAGTAAGGATTAGTGGACCTATCCCAGTGACTGCATGTTGGCTAGCCGTGACAGGCAGCCAGACCCTCTTTGTCCAGTAACAAACTCTACAGAGTTACCTCGTTCGCTGATCGTTTCTAAATGGCAAAAGAAAAAAAAGAAAATCACTGAGTTTATTTTATGTGCAAGGGAAGGGTCTATAGCTACTGCACAGGGAAATTCTCAAGGTGCAAGGTAGAGAGTGTTCTGCATGGATAAGAATGAAGGAGGTAGAGAAATTTTGCCCCCAAATATGACTACTTGACATAAAGAATATTTTGTTTTGTTTTGTTTTGTTTTGTTTTGAGACAGAGCCTCAAGCTGTATCCTAGATAGAGTGCTGTAGCATCACAGCTCACAGCAACCTCCAATTCCTGGGCTCAAGTGAGTCTCTTGCCTCTGGCTCCCAAGTAGCTGGGACTACAGGCGCCCGCCACAACACCCAGACTTTTTTTTGGTTGCAGCCATCATTGTTGTTTGGTGGGCCCAGGCTGGATTCGAACCTGCCAGCTCAGGTGTATGTGGCTGGCGCTTTAGCCCGTTGAGCCATAGGCGCCCAGCCGAATATTTTGAATTAAAGGCCATTCACAATTTGAAAGCATTGGAAGGGGCTTTCCCTCAATCTGCATAAAACCAGAGTGACCTAATCAGGGGAGCAAAGGGAGGCAAGTGACTTCCTGTCCCCCAGTGTTAGCAGAGCAAGCCCAAATCATTTAAAACACAATACCCATCTCCCAGGTTAATTTACACGTCAATCTGTTCCCCATCTAGTCATCATTCTCCCCAGCAACCACTACCTGCACCTGTAGTCCACATTCTCCCCCCCTTTAAAATGACATCTACGGGGAGGTGCCTGTGGCTCAGTGAGTATGGCGCCAGCCCCACCTACCGAGGATAATGTATTTGAACCCGGCCCTGGCCAAACTGCAACAACAACAAAAAATTAGCCAGGTGTTGTGACGGGCGCCTGTAGTCCCAGCTACTGGGGAGGCTGAGGCAAGAGACTCGCCTAAGCCCAAGAGCTGGAGGTTGCTGTGAGCTATGACGCGACAGCACTCTACTGAGGGCGACAAAGTGAGACTGTCTCTAAATAAATAAATAAATTAAATGAGATCTATAAAGGTGTCTGACCATCACTGAGACATCAGGTCATCATTCTTGTGTTTCCCCCCATGCGCATGGTATTTGGAAGTAACCATTTCTCTTATTAATCTGGCTTAACTGTCAGTTAATCTTTCAGCAAACTTTGGTGGGGGAAGGGAGCGTTTCAGCATGATCCCTACAAGAACATGAAAGGGTGAGAAGATAAGGTTCTGATTAAGGGGCTCCCGAGCCTCCAGAAGGGTGGAAATGTAAAGACACCTGGTTGCCATGGCCGTAGAACAGAGAAGATCCTTGTTTGCCGACAGTGGAAGAAGCGTGTGGGGGCTGCTTTATCTCTGTAACAGTTTTCATTTCCCACTGTCCATCGCAGGGGTGTCTGAGCAGCGCTTCTGCCTGTGGAACAGCCTTGGCGATGCGCTGTGGTCCAGGGGATTAGCCTGCTGGGTGGAAGGGAGAGGGCCTCCTTTCCTTCCTTTCTACTTGGGGCCCTCTCACCTCCTGCCCTTTGAGTCTTGCCAACATACACCCTGTCCCCAGAGAGGGTGGTTCTGGGAGAGCAGCAGAGCAGCTGGGCGAGCTGCTGGTCAGAGGTTAACCGGGTGTGGACTGTGGTCTGGATGACACAGGGACGCCTGGCCCTGGGCATGGGGCCAGGCTGGATTATTTTTCTGGCTCTCATGGGCCTCAATATACATTCCTCTCCCCCTGCCCAAGTTGGAAATTCCATTGCACGAGCATCTGTGTGTGAGCCCATGTGTGGTATGAAAGGCACAGAGGGAGAGCAGAAAGGACCATGCTTCTGGATTGTTCTGGCCCCCGAGGTCCCAGCTCTTAGTTTTCTGGCCTTTTAGGAAACTTGGATGCAGAGCAGAGAGAAGGGGCCTTCAATCCCCTTTTAGCCTATCACGGCCACCTTGGAAGGGCTGTGTGAGTTTTACCTTAAATGGAAAAATTACAATAGCAGATCTAGATTACAGGACTAGGACTAGAGGGCAGCTCCTGGGACTCAAGGAGTAGGGCGCCAGCTGCATATACTGGAGGTGGTGGGTTCAAACCCAGCCCCAGCCAAAAAAACTGCAAAAAAAAAAAGACTAGGGCTAGAGCCAGGCACCTCCACACATTACTTAATTTAACTTGTACTGCAATTCCCCCTGCAGGTGGGTAAGGACTGGAGGGAAGCAGAGATAAGGGACGCTTCCTGAAGTCAGGAAACTTGCTCAAAGGTAAGTGGAGTCTGAATACATTTGGTCCTCGGCTAATTTGCTCTGTGACTCTAGGCAAGTCATATGGTCTCTCTGAGCTTCAGTTTCTCCACCTACAAATAATAATACCTACCTGGAGAAGTCAATTCAAAGAAAAGATGAGGAAGGGCGCAGTGGCTCACACCTGTAATCCCAAAACACTCTGGGAGGCTAAGGCGGGCAGATCTCCTGAGCCTGAGCTCAGGGACCAGCCTGAGTTAGAGAGAGACCCATCTCTAAAAATAGCCGGGCGTTGTGGCGGACACCTGTAGTCCCAGCTACTCGGGAGGCTGAGGCAAGAGAATCGCTTGAGCCCAAGAGTTGGAGGTTGCTGTGACCAATGACACCACATCACTATCAAGGGTAACAAAATGAGACTCTGTTTCAAAAAAAAAAAAAAGAAAGAAAGAAATTAGGTCATCTTAATTGTAAGCATAACTGTCTCTCTTTCTCTCTCTTTTTTTTTTTTAGCAACAGAGTCTCACTTTATCGCCCTCAGTAGAGTGCCATGGCGTCACACAGCTCACAGCAACCTCCAACTCCTGGGCTTAGGCGATTCTCTTGCCTCAGCCTCCCGAGTAGCTGGGACTACAGGCGCCTGCCACAAACACTCGGCTAATAACTGTCTCTTTTCATAGGATATAATAAAGCTCATGTCATCTTGGCAGAGGAATAAAAAATGAGGCTGGGGCTCGGCACCCGTAGCTCAGTGAGTAGGGTGTCGGCCACGTACACTGAGCCCAACCTGGACGTGCTAAACAACGACAACTGCAACCAAAAATAGCTGGGTATTGTGCCGGGCGCCCATAGTCCCAGGTACTCGGGAGGCTGAGGCAAGAGAATCACTACTTGCAAGAGTTTGAGGTTGCTGTGAGCTGTGACAATATGGTACTCTATGGAGGGCAACAGAATGAGACTCTGTCTCAAAAAAATAAAATAAAAGATGAGGCTGGTAAACATTTGTATCTTTCTTGAATTAGTCCTTGTGGTAAAAGGTTTGCTAATGAAGAGCCTGTACATTCCCCAGAGGCAGGCCAAGTTTTATAGTTTGTAATACCAGGATCTTTAAGGCAAGTCTCTCTTTTTGTGTGTGTGTTTAAGAGACAGGGTCTTACTCTTTTACCCAGGCTGGAGTGCAGTGATGCAGTCATGGCTTGCAACAGCCTCAAACTCCAGGGCTCAAGTGATCATCCAAAGTAGTTAATTAAAAAGAACATCTTTTTTTTAGTTTTTAGAGATAAGAGTCTCTATGAGCTATGTTGCTCAGTCTGGTCTCAAATTCCTGGCCTGCGATTATATATAAGAGCCATCACACCAGGCTCGGAGCCAGTAGCTCAAGTGGCTAAGGCGCCAGCCACATACAGAGCTGGAGGGTTTGAATCTGGCCCAGGCCTGCCAAACGATGACAAGTACAACCAAAAAATAGCTGGTCCTTGTGGCGGGTGTCTGTAGTCCCAGCTACTCAGGAGGCTGAGGCAAGAGAATCATGTAAGCCCAGGAGTTGGAGGTTGCTGTGAGCTGTGACACCACAGCTCTCTACCCAGGGCAACAGATTGAGGCTCTGTCTCAAAAAAGCAAAAAACAAAAGAAGGCTCGGCGCCTGTGGCTCAAGCGGCTAAGAGGCCAGCCATATATACCTGAGCTGATGGGGGTTCGAATCCAGGCCGGGCCCACCAAACAATAATGACGGCTGCAACCAAAAACTGGCAGGGCGTTGTGGCAGGCGCCTGTAGTCCCAACTACTTGGGAGGCGGAGGCAGGAGACTCGCTTGAGCCCAGGAGTTGGAGGTTGCTGTGAGCTGTGATGCTACAGCACTCTATCCAGGGTGACAGCTTGAGGCTCTGTCTCAAAAAAAAAAAAAAAAAGAGCCATCACGCCAGGCCTCTAAGCCAGTCTAACCCAAGTTTTTTTTTTTTTTTTTTTTGGAGACAGAGTCTCACTATGTCACCTTCAGTAGAGTGGCATCACAGCTCACCGCAACCTCAAACTCTTGGCTTTAAGCAATTCTCTTGTCTCAGCCTCCCAAGTAGTTGGGACTACAGGTGCCTGATACAACGCCTGGCTATTTTTTTTTTTCATGTTATAATTGTCATTGTTGTTTATCAGGCCCCAGGCCAGGTTCGAACCCACTAGCCCTGGTGCATGTGGCCAGCACCCTAGCCGCTGAGCTATAGGCACGGAGCCTAACCCAAGTCTTGAGGACTAGTCCTGCCCAACACCTGCTTTGACAAATATTTTCCAATTCCAGGCCAAATACACAAAATATCTTGCAGATTTAAGTATAGGAAGTATATGTGAATATATTTGTACATTACAAAATGCAATGAAGTGTCCTAAATCCTTAAAGTTTTTTTTTGTTTGTTTTTGGCCGGGGCCAGGTTTGAACCCACCACCTCCAGTATGTGGGGCCGGCACCCTACTCCTTTGAGCCACAGGTGCCACCCTTTTTTTTTTTTTTTTTTTTTTTGAGATCGTCTCACTTGTCACCCTTGGTAGAGTGCTGTGGCATCACAGCTCACAGCAACATCAACATCATGGGCTCAAGTGATTCTCTTGTCTCAGTTTCTCAAGTAGCTGGGACTACAGGTACCTGCCACAATGCCTGGGAATTTTTTTGTAGAGACAGAGTCTCACTTTATCGCCCTCCGTATGAGTGCCATGGCATCACACAGCTCACAGCAACCTCTAACTCCTGGGCTTAGGCGATTCTCTTGCCTTAGCCTCCTGAGTAGCTGGGACCACAGGCGCCTGCCACAATGCCAGGCTATTGTTTTGCAGTTCAGCTGGGACCAGGTTTGAACCCACCACCTGCGGTATATGGGGCCAGCACCCTACTCACTGAGCCACAGGTGCTACCCTAATGCCTGGGAATTTTTAGAGACGGGGTGTCACTCTTGCTCAGGTTGGTCTTGAATCTGTGAGCTCAGGCAATCCACCCTCATCGGCCTCCCACAGTGCCAGGAGACACTGTGCCTGGCCCCCAATTCTTTTTTTTTTTGAGGCAGAGTCTCACTCTGTCTCCCTGCCTAGAATGTGGTGGTGTCATAGCTTACAGTAACCTCTAAGTCCTGTGTTCAAACAATCCTCCTACCTCAGCCTTCTGGGTACCTGGGACTACAGATGCCTGCCATAAAACCCATCTAATTTTTCTATTTTCAGTAGAGATGGGGTTTCATCCTTGCTCAGGCTGATCTCAAACTCAATCAGCTGAAGTGATTCACCTACCTCGGTCTCCCAGAGTGTTGGGATTATAGGCATGAGCCACCATGCCTGGCCCAGAAATACATACTTTTACGATTCATTCTGCCAATTTTGAGCTGGTCTGCAGTACCAGGTCTGATCTAGGTTCTGGGATTACAGGACAGACTCAGTCCTGCTCTCATGAAAAATCACACTTTAGGGCGGCGCCTGTGGCTCATTGAGTAGGGTGCCGGCCCCATATACCGAAGGTGGCGGGTTCAAACACAGCCTTGGGTTTTTCTGCAAAACAGAAAACTAGCCGGGCATTGTGGCGGGTGCCTATAGTCCCAGCTACTCGAGAGGCTGAGGCAAGAGAATCGCCTAGGTTGCTGTGAGCTGTGACACCACAGCACTCTACCGAGGGTGATAAAGTGAGACTCAGAAAAATCACACTTTAGCAAGAGCAACAGAAAACCCAAGCAAACATGTAAGTAAGAGGAAGGAAGCAGAAAACTCACGGAGAGATAGGATGTTCAAGAAAGACCTCTCTGGGATGGGAAACAGAGCACGAAGAAGGAGCCCCTTTGGGGGGCTGGAGATAGAACTCCCAGCAGAGGGAACAGCCTGAACCAAGGACCAGAGGTGGGGTTGGCAGGTCTGCCTTGTAGGGGGAGAAAGCTTTCTCTCTACCTTCAGAAGAGTGGATAATTGAGTCTATGAAACAAATGTACATTAGATTAACAGGAGAAAAAACATTTTCTTTTTTTTTTTGTAGAGACAGAGTCTCACTTTATCGCCCTCAGTAGAGTGCTGTGGCGTCACAGCTCACAGCAACCTCCAACTCCTGGGCTTAGGCGATTCTCTTGCCTCAGCCTCCCAAGTAGCTGGGACTACGGGCGCCCGCCACAACGCCCGGCTATTTTCCTGTTTTGCAGTTCAGCCGAGGCTGGGTTTGAACCTGCCACCTTCAGTATATGGGGCCAGCGCCCTACTCGATGAGCCACAGGCACCGCCCAGGACTAAAGTCCTTTTTAAAAGAAAAAATAAAAGTGAGGCTCAGCGTCCATAGCACAGCGGTTACTGCACCAGACACATACCCCGAAGTTGGTGGGTTTGAACCGGCCCGGGCCAACTAAACAAGTTCAAGAGTTTGAGGTTGCTGTGAGTTGTAATGCCACAGCATTCTACCGAAGGTGACATAGTGAAACTATGTCTCCAAAAAAAAAAAAAGTGTTAAAATTCACAAAACAAAATTCACCATGTTAACATGGACAATTCAGTGATATTTAGTACATTTACAATGCTGTGAGTCACTCTCATCATTTTTCAGTTTCAGAACATTTTCAATAGCCCCAAAGGAAACCTCATGCCCTTGAAATAGCCCATTTCCTGGCCCTAGCCCCTGGCCACCACTAATCAGCTTTCTGTCTCTGTGAATTTGCCTCTTCTGACATTTCATACAAATAGAGTTATACAATACATGACCTTTTGTGACTTCTTCCTTGTCTTAGCGTCATGTTTTCTAGATCCATCCACATTGCACTGTGTATCACTACCAGGAAACTTTTTTGCTGTTGTTCAAAGATCGGGGGAAAGCACGAACAGAGTCCCTCACTATCACAAATTCTGCAGTCGGGTTTCCCACGTTTGGGGAAATCGCAGGGGTGAGCACATCCGGAGTGCAATGGGTAAGTCTCGCCTGGGAAAACCACTTTTGTGATCATGGTATCGCCCCTGCCAGGTAAGCAGTACAAGGAAACTCTCTGAAGAGCACCTGTGAAGAAATCTGATTTACATTTTAGGGTCACTGTCACTGGAAAAGAATATGCCAATAGGAGAGAAACCTGAAGGAAAGTGGGGTCTGTCATGGTGGAGTGGCCAAGAGACACTGGAGACCTGGCAAGGTGGCTGCAGTGAACCCAGGAGAGAGGACAGTTTGGAAAATGTATAGGGAGGGCAGACAGGACTTGCTGATGGATGAGAGGTGAGGCAAGGGCAGTGCCAAGTACCCAGAAAGTCCCAAGCAGGAGGGGAGGCCGGTGAAGAGAGGTAGGAGAAATCAATCACTGTGTTTTGGGTACATTGAACTTGAGATAGCTAATTGAAAATGTTAACCGGGGGCCAGGGGCAGTGGCTCATGCCTGTAATCCTTGCACTGTGGGAGGCTGAGGTGGGTGGATTGCTTGCTGAGTTCTTCCAGACTAGTCTGAGCAAGAGCGAGACCCTGTGTCTAAAAATAGCCGGGCATTGACTCAGCGCCTGTAGCTCAGCAGCTAGGGTGCCAGCCACATACACCAGAGCTGGTGGGTTTGAACCCAGCCCGGGCCTGCCAAACAACAATGACAGCTACAGACCAAAAATAGACTGGCGTTGTGGCAGACGCCTGTAGTCCCAGCTACTTGGGAGGCTGAGGCAAGAGAATTGCTTAAGCCCAAGAGTTTGAGGTTGCTGTGAGCTGTGATGTCACAGTACTCTACCAAGGGCCACACAGTGAAACTGTGTCTCAAAAACGAAAAAAAAGATAGCTGGGCATAGTGGCGGGCACCAGTAGTCCCAGCTACTCGGGAGGCTAAGGCAAGAGAATTGCTTGAGCTCAACTGCTTGAGGTTGCTGTGTGACAAAGTAGTGAAACTCTGTCTCAAAAAAAAAAAAAAAGGAAAAGAAAACGTTAACCAGGCAGAAGTTTGAAGCTAAGAATTAGCCAAGAAGAGAGAGAGAGAGATCAAAATGTAAGGATCACAGCCAGAGCCAGAGTCTAACTCCAGGAGACTATGTAGTGAATTATGAGTATACACATTATAGTAAAGCAATTTGCACCTCTTGGGTGACCAGGAATTAGAGCTCCATGAATCTATTACTCCTCAGCTCCTACCAAAAGGCAAAATATTCTGCATTTGAATAAGTACTCAGCATTAACAAAGACATCCTTGGAGGACTGTGTTCGGAGTCCCTAAACCCACTTGACACACTTGGCATTTTTGGTGTTGCAACAGACAGCCCATCAAGCCGGCAGCACCTACAGAGGGAGTAAGGATCTTTTAACCTTTTCAATAAGAAAATCAAAAAGTGGGGTTAAGGTCTTGTCTTGGGTTTAAAAATGAATGCTCTGTTTATTCATTGAGGTCACTTACCTTGAAGAAAATTTTTTAACTTTTGCTTTAATGGAAGGGAAACATATTCCTAACATGTTTCTGCATTTAAAAAACACTTTTATTTTACTTTATTGGTGTACAACATTTTTTTTTTTTTTTTTGAGACAAAGCCTCAAGCTGTCACCCTGGGTAGAGTGCTGTGACATCACAGCTCACAGCAACCTCAAACTCTTGGGCTTAAGTGATTCTCTTGCCTCATCCTCCCAAGTAGCTGGGACTATAGGTGTCCACCACAACATCCGGCTATTTTTTGGTTGCAGCCGTCATTGTTGTTTGGTGGGCCAGGGCTAGATTCGAACCTGCCAGCTCAGGTGTATCTGTCTGGAGCCTTAGCCGCTTGAGCCACAGGCGCCGAGCCTATTTTATTTTATTTATTTATTTATCTATTTTGAGACAGAGTCTCACTATGTCACCCTTGGTAAAAAAATGTAGTCATTAGGGGCGGTGCCTGTGGCTCATCAAGAAGGGCGCAGGCCCCATATACTGAAGGTGGCAGGTTCAAACCCGGGCTTGGCCGAACTGCAAAACAGAAAAATAGCTGGGCATTGTGGCGGGCGCCTGTAGTCCCCGCTACTTGGGAGGCTGAGGCAAGAGAATCGCCTAAGCCCAGGAGTTTGAGGTTGCTGTGAGCTGTGATGCTACAGCACTCTACCAAGGGCGATAAAGTGAGACTCTGTCTATAAAAAAAAAAAAAAAAAGTTAATCTCCTAAATCAATCCACCTAAACTATTCAAGATACTCCTTTTTAAAATTTTATTTATTTATTTATTTATTTTTGAGACAGAGCCTCAAGCTTTCACCCTGGATAGAGTGATGTGCCATCGCAGCTCACAGCAACCTCCAACTCCTGGGCTCAAGCGAGTCTCCTGCCTCCGCCTCCCAAGTAGCTGGGACTACAGGCGCCCACCACAATGCCCGGCCATTTTTTGGTTGCAGCCGTCATTGTTGTTTGGCGGGCCTGGGCTGGATTCGAACCAGCTCAGGTGTACGTGGCTGGCGCCTTAGCCCATTGAGCCACAGACGCCGAGCCAATACCCCCTTTTTTTAGAGAGCACAATATCCGGCTATTTTTTTGTTGCAGTTTGGCTGGGGTCAGGTTCGAACCCGCCACCCTCGGTATACGGGGCTGGCGCCCTACTCACTGAGCCACAGGCATAGCTCTCGAGCATCTTTAGGATGGGAGCTAAATTTACAGAACAGTAAGAATGGGAGACAGGGGGTGAAGGTCAGGCGGGACCTAAACTCACCACACCAGCTGTGGTGTGTCTGCCCTAGCCTGACCGACTGCATCTTATACTCACTGTATCTGTTTTCATACATACGCCTATGACAGGAGCTATACAAGGAATTCTTCAGTGTTCCAGATAAATCACTTGCACAAGGACACTTGCCTAACAATGGCTGTCTCCACCAGTGAGCTAACAGCAACTCCTGCAACAACCCCTGTAACCAGTGGTATTTGTTTCAAAATAGCTTACATAGACTTCATTTTTTTTTTTTTTTTTTTTTTTTTGGGCCAGGGCTGGGTTTGAACCGGCCACTGGCATATGGGGCCAGCGCCCTACTCCTTTGAGCCACAGGCGCCATAGACTTCTTTTTGTGTCTTTTTTTTTATTTTTTGAGAGACGGTCTCACTTTGTCACCCTCAGTAGAGTGACCTGGCGTCATAAATTACAGCAACCTCAAACTTCTGGGCTCAAGTGAACTTTTTGCCTTAGCCTCCTGGGTAGCTGGGACTAGAGGCACCTGCCGGGTTTGAACCTGCCACCCTCGGTATATGGGGCTGGCACCCTACTCACTGAGCCATAGGCGTCGCCCTCTCTTATGGTTTTTAAAATCTTCTCCATCAGAGTGCTTAAGGCTGGAGGTTGCGACTTCGGCAGATTGTGTTATACCCGAAGCAAGTGGAATAGAGAAACACCAGCACATTGAGTCCAAATTAAGCAGGGGTCCTTTATTGGCCAGTGGTCAAGAGCAGGCTTACAGCTCCAAGTCTCTCCACAACCAGAGGCAGGGGAGTCCTTAATGCAAGCGGAGTTTCATAAAAACCAACACCTGCAAGGTTAGATCTATAGGGTAAGGGGGGTGCTTACAAGAGAGTTGTGGTTTCACAGGATTTTGCAGTTTTTGCTAAAGTCTGCAGCTTTCAGCTGAGCTTAAAGGGGGAATGTTGAACGCTCTTAGCAAAATGGAATAAGTCTGGTTCTATGTACAAAATGGATTTAAGGCCTTACAGTTGGAGGTTTGAGTTTGTAGCTCCAGCCAGGATGATCAAGGTTGTTTGCAATGACCATCTGGGGAAGAAGGTCCGTGTTAAATGCAACACTGATGACACCTGACACCATTGGGGACCTTAAGAAGCTGATTGCAGCCTGAACTGGCACCCACTGGAACAAGATTGTCCTTAGGAAGTAGTACACGAGTTTTAAGGACGACCTGTCTCTAGGGGGACTATGAAATCCACGATGGGTTGAACCTGGAGCTTTATTACCAACAGAGCAGAATTCCTTCCCCTTCCCTACCTCCTTTCCTCCCACACTACCCGCACTGGTATGGCTGCTTGTTTCTCTTTTTCTTTTTTGAGACAGAGTCTCACTATGTCGTCCTGGGGAAGAGTGCTGTGGCATCACAGCTCACAGCGACCTCAAACTCCTGGGCTTACGCGATTCTCTTGCCTCAGCCTCCCAAGTCGCTGGGACTACAGGTGCCCCCCCACACACACAACGCCTATAGCTCAGTGAGTAGGAAGCCAGCCACATACACCCAGCCTGGCAGGTTCTTTATTGGACCTACAGAGTTTCATAAAAACCAACACCTGCAAGGTTAGATCTATAGGGTAAGGGGGGTGCTCACAAGAGAGTTGTGGTTTCACAGGATTTTGCAGTTTTTGCTAGTCTGCAGCTTTCAGCTGAGCTTAAAGAGGGAGTGTTGAACGCTCTTAGCAAAATGGAGTAAGGCTGGTTCTATGTACAAAATGGAACATTTTTTGGTTGTAGTTGTCGTTGTTGTTTGGCAGACCCAGGCTGGGTTCGAACCCACCAGCTCTGGTGTATGTGGCTGGCGCCCTAGTCGCTGAGCTACAGGAGAGCTTGGCTGCTTGTTTTTTAAAACTTACATTAATGCATCACCAGAAGTGAGGTTTCGGAAGTAGTGAAACCGGCTGGAGGAGAGCCTGCTGTGTGCTGTAGGCTGACAGGCTGGTGGGATGTCAGAGGAGGAAGACCCTGCTTTTGTGGAAGAAAATGACATTGGAGAATGTACAGAAGGTGGATAGGGTATAAGACAGAGACTTTTTTCTGGAGAATTGAGATGTATGATGTATGGCTTTGGAGATGACCAGAATCCTTATACTGAGTCAGTAGCTATTCTTGAAGACCTTGTCATAGAGTTCATTACTGAAATGACTCACAAGGCTATTTCAAGGTCAAATACAAGTTGAAGATATCCTCTTCTTTTTTTTTTTTTGAGACAGTTTCACTATGTCACCCTTGGTAGGGTGCAAGGGCACACAGCAACCTCAAATTCTTGGGCTTAGGTGTTTCTCTTGCTTCAGCCTCCCAAGTAGCTGGGACTACAGGTGCCTGCCACAATGCCTGGCTATTTTTTCTGTTGTTGTTGTTGCAGTTGTCATTGTTGTTTAGCAGGCCCGGGCCAGGCTCGAACCTGCCAGGCTGGGTGTATGTGGCTGGCTTCCTACTCACCGAGCTATAGGCACCAAGCCAGGTATGTTTTCTGGATTTGAAAGGACCCCAGGAAGTTTACTAGGGTTAAAGACTTGCTTACTATGAATGAAGAATTGAAACGGGATAGAAAAGCATTTGATGAAGCAAACAATGGATGTTGACATCTTTCGTAGTTTCTGAAACTGCATTATATTGTAGGGAAACCATATGTATTGTTATATTTTCTATAGTAAGGTCCTGATAGCTACCTATGTAAATGAAAGGTAGAGAAACCAAGTTTTCTGCCTTTATTTTCATGCCTTTGATTTTATAGTGATATTGGATTAATTGCCTGCCTTTATATGGCCATATTTGAATTGCTTATTTATTTTTTTTTGAGACAGAGTCTCACTATGTCACCTTTGGTAGAGTGCTGTAGTGTCACAGCTCACAGCAACTTCAGACTCTTGGGCGTAAGCAATTCTCTTTTTATTTTTTTTAGAGACAGAGTCTCACTTTATCACCCTCAGTAGAGTGCTAAGGAGTCACAGCCTCCAGCAACCTCAAACTCCTGGGCTTAAGCGATTGTCTTGCCTCAGCCTCCCAAGTAACTGGGACTATAGGCGCCTGCCACAATGTCCGGCTATTATTTTGTTGTTGTTGCCATTGTTGTTTAGCTGGCCAGGGCTGGATTTGAACCTGCCAGGTGGCTGGCACCATAACCACTATGCTACAGGTGCCAAGCCTGAAGTTGTTTTGTTTTTTTTTTTGCAGTTTTTGGCTGGGGCTGGGTTTGAACCTGCCACCTCTGGCACATGGGGCCAGTGCCCTATTCCTTTGAGCCACAGGCACCACCCAAGCCTGAAGTTTTTTTTTTTTTTTTTTGAGACAGAGCCTCAAGCTGTCACCCTGGATAGAGTGCATCATAGCTCACAGCAACCTCCAATTCCTGGGCTCAAGCGAGTCTCCTGCCTCCGCCTCCCAAGTAGCTGGGACTACAGGTGCCCGCCACAGCGCCCGGCCATTTTTTGGCTGCAGCCGTCATTGTTGTTTGGCAGGCCCGGGCTGGATTCGAACCCACCAGCTCAGGTGTATGTGGCTGGCACTTTAGCCTGTTGAGCCACAGGCGTCGAGCCTCTGAAGTTTTTATATAAAGGTAGTCTGAAAGATCATTGCAGTGAACAGTTTTTTTTTTTTTTTTGCAGTTTTTGGCCTGGGCCGGGTTTGAATCTGCCACCTCTGATATATGGGGCCGGCGCCCAACTCCTTGAGCCACAGGCACCACCCTTTTTTTTTTTTTTTTGAGACAGTCTCAAAATGTTGCCTTCGGTAGAGTGCCATGGTGTCCTAGGTACAAGCAACCTCAAACTCTTGGTCTCAGGCGATTCCCTTGCCTCAGCCTCCCAGTAGCTGGGACTACAGGCGCCTGCTACAAGGCCTGACTATTTTACTTTTTTTTTTTTTTTTGAGACAGAGCCTCAAGCTGTCACCCTGGAGAGAGTGCCGTGGCATAATAGCTCACAGCAACCTCCAATTCCTGGGCTCAAGCGAGTCTCCTGCCTCTGCCTCCCAAGTAGCTGGGACTACAGGCACCTGCCACAACGCCCGGCCATTTTTTGGTTGCAGCCGTCATTGTTGTTCGATGGGCCAGGCCTGGATTCAAACCCGCCAGCTCAGGTGTACGTGGCTGGCGCCTTAGCCCGTTGAGCCACAGGCGCCGAGCCTATTTTACTTTTGCTGTTGTAGCTGTCATTGTTGTTTAGCAGGCCCGGGGCGGGATCAAACACAACAGCCCTGGTGCATGTGGCTGGCATCCTAACCACTGAGTTACGGGTGCCGAGCCAAGCTCAAAATTCTTATCAAGAGGGCTTGGGCACACTGGCTCATGCCTGTAATCTTAGTAGTACTCTAGTAGCTGGGGAGAGTGGATTACCTGAGCTCAGGAGTTTGAGAGCAGCTTGAGCGAAAGTGAGACTGTTTCTACCTAAAATGGAAGAACTTAGCCAGGCGTTGTGGTGGGCACCTATAGTTCCAGCTACTGGAGAGACTGAGGCAGGACTGCTTGAGCCCATGGAATCTGAGGTTGCTGTGAGCTATGATGCAATGGCACTCTACCCAGGATGACAGAGTGAGACTTTCTCAAAAAGAAAAAAAAAATTCTTATAAAGTACGTTTAGGATGTCTGGCTATCTACAAATAAATTCTTTTGTTTTTTTTTTGAATCTCAAACTGTCATCCTCGGTAGAGTGCTATGGCATCACAGCTCACAGCACCCTCAAACTCTTGGGCTTCAGCGATTCTCTTGCCTCAGCCTCCCAAGTAGCTGGGATTACAGGTGCCTGCCACAAAGCCTGGCTATTTTTTGGTTGTATTTGTCATTGTTTGGCGGGCTGGGCTGGATTCAAACCCACCAGGTCCGGTGTATGTGGCCGACGCCTTAGCCGCTTGAGCTACAGGCGCTGTGTCTCTGCAAATAATTTTTTTTTTTTTTTTTTTGTAGAGACAGTCTTATTTTGCCGCCCCTCGGTAGAGTGCCGTGGCATCACACAGCTCACAGCAACCTCCAACTCCTGGGCTTAGGTGATTCTCTTGCCTCAGTTCCCTGAGTAGCTGGGACTACAGGTGCCCACCACAATGCCTGGCTATTTTTCTGTTTTTGCAGTTCAGCTGAGGGTGGGTTTGAACCTGCCACCTTCGGTATATGGGGCCGGCACCCTACTCGCTGAGCCACAGGCGCTGCCCTCTGCAAATAATTCTTAAATGGTTCAGCAAAAAAAGATAAGGAGATATAAGCACTGTGGAGACAGGCATTTTTTTCACTTTCCGTGATAACACCCTTGTTAAAATTGGCTTAGCAAAAGGTCTTGTTACATACAGAGACCATGATGGTTACTATATACCACATGCTGTAACTTTTCCTATTTCTTTCATGTCTGCCGATACTAAGTTTGACCGAGGAGAATACAAATACAGTTAGAAGGAATAAGTATTTGATAGTAAAATAAGGAAATCATAGTTAACAATTTATTATATATTTCGTTTAGGTAGGTATGTATGTGATAGTTTCAAGCTGTTGCCCTAGATAAGAGTGCGATGGGGTCATAGTTCACAGCAACCTCTAACTCTTGGGCTCAAGCAATCCTCTTGCTTCAGTTTTTCTTTTTCTTTTTTTTTGAGACAGAGTCTTAGTATGTCATCCTCGGTTGAGTACTGTTATATCATAGCTCACAGCAACCTCCAACTCTTGGGCTCAAGTGATTCTCTTGCCTCACCCTCCCCAGTAGCTGGGACTACAGGCACCCGCCACAATGCATGGCTATTTTTTTTAAACAGGCCCGCACAGGGTTTGAAGCCACCAGCCCCAGTGCATGTGGTTGGCAACCTAACCACTGAGCAATGGGCGGAGCCAGTTTTTCTTGAGACAGAGTCTCACTATGTTGCCATTGGTAGAGTGCTGTGGCATCATAGCTCACAGCAACCTCAAACTCCTGGGCTTAAGCAATTCTCTTGCCTCAGCCTCCTAGTAGCTAGGACTACAGGCTCCCGCCACAATGCCTAGCTGTTTTTTTTGTTTCAGTTGGCCTTGGCCGGCTTCAAATCCACCAGCCTTAAGTGTATGTGGCTGGCACCATAACCACTGTTACACTGAGCCCAGTTTTTCTATTTTTCTTATTTTTTGAAACAGGGTTTCATTATGCCACCCTCAGTAGAGTGCCGTAGTGTCACAGCTCACAGCAACCTCAAACTCTTGGGCTCAAGCGATTCTCTTGCCTCAGCCTCCCAAGTAGCTGGGACTACAGGCGCCCGCCCCTCAACGCCTGGCTATGCTAATACTTTTTCTTTCTTTTTTTGAGACAGAGCCTCAAGCTGTCACCCTGCATAGAGTGCTGTGGCATCACAGCTCACAGCAACCTCCAACTCCTGGGCTCAAGTGAGTCTCCTGTCTCTGCCTCCCAAGTAGCTGGGACTACAGGCGCCTGTCACAACTCCTGGCCATTTTTTTTTTTTTGGTTGCAGCCATCGCTCAGCGGGCCTGGGCTGGATTTGAACCCGCCAGCTCAGGTGTATGTGGCTGGCGCCTTAGCCTATTGAGCCACAGGCGCCGAGCCAATACATTTTTATAACTGCAATTTTTTATAAACTTGTCATGGAGGTAATCTGAGAGATACTGTATAGGAGGAGGTATTTTTCCACCTCTGAGTATGTAAGCAGGAGAGTGGAAGTAGGTAAATGATAGGGGAAGTGACAGGAGGCAAGCAAGTGCCTGTACAAGGACCCCTCTCTGCTCTGCTTATGGCACTGACATCTGTCACACAGATACACTGGGGCAGCTTATGACTTAGAGAAATGTACATTCTTCCTAGAATCACTGCTTCAATGATTTTTTATTAAAAGAAAAACAATTCAAAATACATAAGAAATTAGACTTTTATCAATACACAAATAAGTTTTCTTAAAATCAACTCAATTACATATTTTTGAAAAATGTCAGAACCTTTCCCCACCAATGTTCGTAATCTAGAATAGGTTCACGTGAAGTCTGCAATCCTACGTGAAGCATCAATAAGCGATGGTCCAGGTACTCACTGACGCTTTTCTCTTGAACTTGCGATGATCACAAACAAAGTATCTTCCTTGTCTGGATGAAGATTAAGAATTCACATAAAAAAGTTTCATAAAATGTCTACGAAGGACAAGTGATACTATCAGAATAGTTCCAGCACTTCAATTGAATATAATCTTCTATTATTCTTTTCTTGATTTAATTTTTGTAGCTCCCGGAAACTTACTTCAATCTTGTTGAGTTCAGAATAAACACTTATCTAAATAAAAAAATTTTAGAGTAACTTTGACGGTAATTCTACATATAAACAAATTTTCCATGATTATTTATAACTTTTAGAATAAACTTTAATTCATATCAAATAATCACAAACCTGAGATCTGACAAACTTGTAAAGATTTATCAGCAGCCTTTTTGCTTCAGGTATCATTACCACAACAGTAAAATTAGCATCTAGAAGTAGGCATATCCAATCCATAATCTGAAGATAAATAGGGGATGGAAAGTTAAGATCGTAAATGTAATTCTAAGGTCATTCATTCTATAAACTTCATAACTTTATCAAACAGTTACAAGAAAAATAGGAAAGAGGAACTTGTAACTAACTTCGTAAAGGCTAATTTCCCTAATTATTAGAGAGTTTTCTGCAAAAAAATTGCAAAATAGCATAAAACTATTAAAAGACAGAATACTTTCTAAGCCAAGAAGGAAAACACAAGAAATATAATAAAAATATGGACAAGAACCTTTTGCAGGTTCACAAAAAGAAATATAAATAGCTAAGATAGTTCACCTCTTTCATTAACAAATAAATGTAAATTAAAATAAGGATAACATTTGTTATCTATATTCAAGAATCTGACAAACTAATGTCAGTAAGAATGTGAAAAATAAGGCCTCAGACCCTGGTGACAGTAGTGGTGATGGTTGTCACAACTCTTCAGAAAGTTAATCTGGCATTCTGAAAACTAAAAATGTAGGCATCTCTCATCTAGTAATTTCACTTGTGAGATTTATCCAATAGGTGTTCTCTCATACATATACAAGGATATGTGTATAGAGATACTCACTGGTTTGTTTACAATAGCAAAAAACTGTAAATAACTTCAACGTCTTATCAATACAGAACACTAGCAAATAAATTAAGATATATCTGTAAAATGAAATAGTATGTACTGGTTAAAAGGAGGCAGATGTATGTGTTATCGGTCTAGGAAATGTCTAAAACATAATGAGTGAAAAAAAAAATTGCAGGGGGGCGACGTCTGTGGCTCAAAGGGGTAGGGCGCCGGTCCCATATGCCAGAGGTGGCGGGTTCAAACCCAGCCCCGGCCAAAACTGGGAAAAAAAAAAAAATTGCAGGGTGGAGCCTGTGGCTCATCAAGTAGGGTGCCGGCCCCATATACTGATGGTGGCGGGTTCAAACGCAGCCTTGGCTGAATTGCAAAACAGAAAAATAGCCGGGCGTTGTGGTGGGCGCCTATAGTCCCAGCTACTCGGGAGGCTGAGGCAAGACAATCACCTAAACCCAGGAATTGGAGGTTGCTGTGAGCTGTGTGACGCCATGGCACTCTACCGAGGGTGATAAAGTGAGACTCTGTCTCTACAAAAAAAAAAAAAAAAAAAATTGCAGAATAACATAAAACTATGATCTTATTTGAGTCAGAAAGAAAAAATGGGATGGCGCCATAGCTCAGTGGGTAGGGAGCTGGCCACACAGAGGCTGCCGGGTTTGAACCCGGCCAGGGCCACCTGAACAACGACAAATGCGACAAAAAATAGCTGGTCGTTGTGACCAGTGCCTGTAAGTACCATCCACTCGGGAGGCTGAGGCAAGAGAATTGCTTAAGACCAAGAGTTTGAGGTTGCTATGAGCTGTGATGCCACAGCACTCTATCGAGGGTAACATAATGAAACTGTTTCTCGAGGAAAAAAAAGAACGTCGTCCTAAACAAACAAACAAAAAAATTTCTTTTTTGAGATAGTCTCATTCTGTTGCCCTCTAGACTAGAGTGCCATAGCATCAGCTTAGCTCACAGCAACCTCAAACTCCTGGGCTCAAGTGATTCTCTTGCCTCAGCCTCTCAAGTAGCTGAGACTATAGGTGCCTGCCACTATGCATGGCTATTTTTTTTCTATATTTTTTGAGCCAGAGTCTCAAGCTGTCACCCTAGGTAGAATGCCACGGCGACATCATAGCTCACAGTAATCTCCAACTCTTGGGCTCAAGCGGTCCTCTTGCCTCAGTTTTTTCTATTTTTAGTAGATACGGGCTCTAGCTCTGGCTCAGGCTGGTCTTGAACCTACGAACCCATGAGCTCAAGCAATCCACCTGCCTTGGCCTCCCACAGTGCTAGGATTACAAGGTCGAGCCACCTTGTGCCTGGTGAAATTTTTTTTTTTTTAAAGAGACAGGGCTTCACTCTGCCAACTAGTCTGGAGTGCAGTGATATGATTATAGCCTCATTGAAGCCTCTACCCTTAGCCTCAAGTAATCCTCCCACGTCAGCCTCCCAAAGTAATAGGATTATAGGAATGCCCAGCCAATAAGTAATTTTTAATGTTTCCTACTATAAATACTGTTTTTAAAAAGGGTCTAACATGGCCAGGTATGGTGGCTCATGCCTGTAATCCTCTTGGAATCCAATCCAAGGAGGGTGGATTACCAGAGCTCACAAGTTTGAGGCCAGTTTGAGCAAGCACAAAACCCCATCCCGACTAAAAATGAAAAACAGGCAAGAGGATCACTTGAGCCCAAGAGTTTGAGGTTGCTGTGAGGCAAGGCACTACTCTACCAAGGGGGTCAAAGTACGACTCTGTCAATTAAAAAAAAAAAAAAAAAAGGGTCTAACATGAGATTCTTTGAGAACATTTTTTCATTAATCTTCATTCTCTTATTCTTTTTGTTTTTGTTTTTATAGGCACCTGCCACAACGCCCGGCTATTTTTTTGTTGCAGTTCTGCTGGGGCTGGGTTTGAATCCGCCACCCTTGGTATATGGGGCTGGCGCCTTACTGACTGAGCCACAGGCGCTGGCCCATCTCTCTTTTTTTAAAAAATTTATTGTTGGGGATTCATTGAGGGTACAAGAAATCAGGTTACACTGATTGCATCTGTTAGGTAAAGATCCTCTTATGTCCACTCTCTTATTCTTAAAGAGATTACTGGCTGGGCATGGTGGCTCATCCCTGTAACTCTAGCACTCTGGGGGGCCAAGGCAGGAGAATTGCTTGAGCTTAGGAGATCAAGACCAGCAAGAGTGAGACCCCCATCTCTAATAAAGACAGAAAAAATTAGTTGGGTATTGTGACATGTGCCCATAGTCCCAGCTACTTGGGAGGCTGAGGTAAGAGGATCATGTGAACTCAGGAGTAGTGAGCTATGATGACACACTGCACTGTACCCTAGGCAACAGAGTTATATTCTATCTCCAAAAAATAAAGAGAGAGATTATTAAGGGGGCAAATTTTTATCAGCCCCTCCCTGTACTCTCAATAAGGCTGAGGAAATTCTTGGAAAGGGTCATAATGAAGAATATGGATCTAGAAATTTACATAATTATGGATCTAGAAATTTACTAAAGTGGGAGCGTCTACGCACCTCCAACTGCAGGGAGTTCTTTGTTATAGACAAAGAAGGAAACTGACATGAAGTAGGAGACAAGAAGAAATCAGATACTAAATTCCAGGTGCTGACACTCTATACAAACTTTTTAAATAGATTTTTTCCAGCACAAATCAAAGTAGAAAAATTATCTCACCTGATTAAGGGTTGGAGGGTGTATTCCAGGAAGAGTCATAGTAGCATTTTTGCTACACTTCAGATAAAGGAAATATAAATACTGGAGAAATAACTAAGTAGGGAGGAGGGAAAGGACAATTTATCACTTTGATAAAAGAACTCTCAATAAACTTAACAGAAACACTGAAAGAATTTTAAGAGGATGTTTAACTATTCATCAAACAAATATGCCAGACATGTGGGGACACAAAAGGGCCTGACATCAATGAGGAGCTCACACGGTTTGGGAAGATGGGGCAGGTTGTGAGCTTACTATCTGTAATAGGTAGAGAAGACAGAATCTACTCAGCAGTTCTTATTGTCTACTCATTTTATAACTTAGGTGTCTTAACTTGGTCCAAGCTTGACAGGGGGAAAATGTCACAGTCTATCATCCAAAAACCATTCCTAGTTTCCTTGGCACAATTTTTCACTGTGAGAGCTGGGCAATCTCTTAATCACAAGAAAGAACTGGGTAACCTTTACAGTGTCCCAATAGCTAAACAGCATAACATAAACCAGAAATAAAATTCTATAGGACTTGTAAGAACACTTACAGTGATATGTTGTGCTGGGATGTCTTTCAAGTGAGGCAGAAGAAATGATTCACTATAGGCGGAATGAAGAATTGCATTTCTACTTAGGACTAAAGGAAAATCTTCTTTCAATAAAGAAAAGCTATTCTACTAACATTATGAATAATTCCATTCCCCACATCATTAGTATAAATAATTGGTATTTATTCAGTACTGATCTTTAGAATTGATAGCACTTCTACCTTAGTATAGCTTCTTTTTTTTTTTCTTTGCAATTTTTGGTCAGGGCTGGGTTTAAACCCGTCACCTCTGGCATATGGGCCGACGCCCTACTCCTTTGAGCCACAGGCGCCGCCCCCTTAGAATAGCTTCTTAATTAAGAAAACAGGTTTAAGTGAGTTGTTTGCATTTAGCACTAAACATACTCCATTTTCAAACAGAAAACAAACAAACAAAAAACTGAAAAAAGAAATAAAACCCTTATAGTATCTAATTATGCCTTAGTTAGGCCTTAGCAGATGACTATATCCCTGGGAAGAGAAACGAGGGATACTATTTCAAATGGATACAGCAGAGCTGCTCTTTTTGGCGTCACAGGGCATGACGTGGTCTCCTCCGCTATGTCCTGAGGCTTTTCCTTTAATTCTTGACCACAGTTATTGCAGTCATCTTCTTCAGGATTGAAGCCATTTTGAAGAATTTCAGTTTGCTTGTCCATTTTGTCATCTTCTACAGTATCAATATAGCCCAAGACTGACTCCATATTGATATCTGATTCTTGAAGACAGTCATCATCAATGCTAAGACGTTAATTGAAAACAAAAGGCCGACTCTTATCAGTACGTGAACATTTGGGAAAAAATTCATTTTCTAAAAATTGGTTTTTTTTATTTTTAAAATTTTTTTGGTTTTTGGCTGGGGCTGGGTTTGAACCCGCCACCTCTGGCATACGGGGCCAGCGCCCTACTCCTTTGAGCCACAGGTGCCACCCTTAAGTTTTATTTTTTATTTATTTATTTTTTATTGAGACAGAGTATCATTTTGTCAACCTCTGTAGAGTACTATAGCATCACAGCTCACAGCCACCCCCTTGGGCTTAAGTGATTCTCCTGCCTCAGCCTCCCAAGTAGCTGGGACTACAGGTGCCTGCCACAATAGCCCAGCTACTTTTTGTTGCAGTTGTCATTGTTGTTTAGTGGGCCCGGGCCGGGCTCGAAACTGCCAGTCTCAATATATGTAGCTGGCACCCTACTCACTGAGCTATAGGCGCCAAGGTGAGTTTTTTTTTGAGACAGAGTCTCACTCTGTTGCCCAGGCTAAAATGCCATGGCCTCAACCTTGCTCACAGTGACCTCAAACTTCTGGGTTCAAGGGATCCTCCTGACTCAGCCTCCTAAGTAGCTGAGACTATAGGCACCCATCACACCACCTGGCTAATTTTTCTATTTTTAGTAGAGACAGGGTCTAACTCTTGCTTAGCCTGGTGTTGAACTCTTGAACTCAAGCAATCCTCCCCACTTGGCCTCCTAGAGTGCTAAGATAATAGGTGTGAGCCTTTGCACCCTTACAGCCTGAAATCAAACAATTTAATAGATTACAAATATAATGAAGGAAAAAAAAACACTGCATTCTAACTTACCTCAAGAAAAGTTTTAAGCACAGGCAAGTGACAGATTCAGGGATGTCAGGGAACTGCTGTAGAGAGAGTTGTAACAGCTGTATGTCTGTCTTCTGTAAGGCAACTTCCATTATGTCAGGGCACAAGCTAAGACAAAAAAATCAGCATCATTATTATGTATTAAGGAAAATCTCAATTTTAAATAATTGTTTTTTTTTTTTTTTGAAACAGAGCCTCAAGCTGTCGCCCTGGATAGAGTGCCATGGCATCACAGCTCACAGCAACCTCCGACTCCTGGGCTCAAGCAATTCTCCTGCCTTTGCCTCCCAAGTAGCTGGGACTACAGGTGCCCACCACAACGCCTGGCCATTTTTTGGTTGCAGCCATCATTGTTGTTTGGCGGGCCCAGGCTGGATTCGAACTCGCCAGCTCAGGTGTACGTGGCTGGCACCTTAGCAGCTTGAGCCACAGGCGCCGAGTCAATTTCAAATAATTTACAAGCTTTTCCAGAGTTTCAGAAAATTAGAACTGTAAAGATCAAGGGCGGCTCCTGTGGCTCAAAGGAGTAGGGCGCCAGCCCCATATGCCGGAGGTGGTGGGTTCAAATCCAACCCCAACCAAAAACTGCAAAAAAAAAAAAAAAAGGTCAAAAGAGTTATACATGTTAAGTTTAGTGCACATAAACATCTACCTGTAAGAAACTACATGTGTTTGCATAAGCTGCATGAGACAGTTCCGAGGATAAAATGATGGCTCTGCTTTACATCTTCCCAGAAGTCCTGTTACTACGTCTCCAATTATAGCATGAAAGTCAGGCATCTGTTTCATAGCCAAAAATTTACGTAGTTCCACTTCAATGTGTTTTTCTGAACCTTTCTGAAAAGGCAATTAAAGAATTGAGTCTGGCATATTAATAAATGTCACTCTGAACTTAAAATTTCCTAGCACAACATTTTCTCCAATCACTAACAGTATTCGTGTATTCCTAAGAAACTAGAGATGATACTACAATTTGCTACATAAATAAAATGCAAAGAAAAAAACCTCAACGTTTTAGAAATCAAAATCTTTAGAAGGCTAAATTTGCAAATATATCTAATGTAGAGCTGAATGAGAAACTAATGAAGCCAACAACATAACATCACTCTCATGAGATGGCGGAGTCCAATAGCAAAAATACTGGATCAACTCTGACAACCGTTAGATACTATGCAACTGTTAGCTCTAGCTATAAAAATGATCAGAAAGATAAGATGGATTGAAAAGTAGACAGAATTTCTTTTAACCACTTGAACTCATTTCTCAGATTCTGATATTTTAAATTTATCTTTATGGGTTTTTTATTATTATTAAATCATAGCTATATACATTAATGCACTTATGGGGTACAATGTGCTGATTTTATATACAATTTGGAATGCTTACATCAAACTAAATTTACCTTTATGGTTAATAAAAGTTGTTTGGATGGTGGAACCTCTGGCAATAAATTCACATCAGTTTTTCGTCTCCTTAACTAGAATAAAGTAAATCGATTATGATTACAAAGCAATACAAGAGATCCAATATACATCTAGAAGAATAGAAAACACCTGAGACTCTCAACTTTTAATCTAATCATAAACTTTTTTTTTTTTTTTAAATATATTTTTATATATTTTTTTTATTTTGAGACAGAGCCTCAAGCTGTCACCCTGGATAGAGTGCCGTGGCATCACAGCTCATAGCACCCTCCAATTCCTGGGCTCAAGCGAGTCTCCTGCCTCCGCCTCCCTAGTAGCTGGGACTACAGGCGCCCGCCACAACGCCTGGCCATTTTTTGGTTGCAGCCGTCATTGTTGTTTGGCGGGCCCGGGCTGGATTCGAACCCGCCAGCTCAGGTGTATGTGGCTGGTGCCTTAGCCGCTTGAGCCACAGGCACCGAGCCCCGGCTATTTTTTGGTTGCAGCTGTCGTCGTTGTTTGGCGGGCCTGGGCTGGATTTGAACCCGCCAGCTCAGGTGTACGTGGCTGGCGCCTTAGCCGCTTGAGCCACATGTGCCGAGCCTAATCATAAGCTTTTAAAAGTAAAATTTGTTGGCTTGGTGCCTGCGGCTCAAGCAGCTAAGGCGCCAACCACATACACCTGAGCTGGCGGGTTCGAATCCAGTCCGGGCCCGCCAAACAACAATGACAGCTGCAACCAAAAAATAGCCGGGTGTTGTGGCGGGCGCCTGTAGTCCCAGCTACTTGGGAGGCGGAAGCAGGATAATTGCTTGAGCCCAGGAATTGGAGGTTGCTGTGAGCTGTGATGAGACAGCACTCTACCCAGGGCTACAGCTTGAGGCTCTGTCTCAAGAAAGGAAAAAAAAAAAAGTAAAATTTGTTACAGGGAAATGTGATTTTAACTTTGAAATTAAGTACGTAAATTTTTTTTTTTTTTTTTAGAAACAAGAGTCTCACTCTAGCACCTGAGTATAGTGCTATGGCTTCATTATAGCTCACAGCAACCTCAAGCTCTTGGCCTAAAGCAATCCTTTTGCCTCAGTTTTTCTATTTTAGTAGAGATGGGGTCTCGCTTTTGCTCAGGCTGGTCTTGAACCTGTGAGCTCAAGCAATCCACCCACCTTGGCCTCCCAGAGTGTCAGGATTACAGATGTGAGCCATCGTGCCCAGCCTGGTTTTAGTTATTTAAACACAAAATAAAATCTCTGTACTCAGGAAGGTTTTATTGCTACTTACAAACTGGTCCATTTTTACACATCACACACAAATATCATAAAAAATAATAGACTAGACTACATGTGTCATTTCTGGATATAGGTTACAAGGTTATTTGGTTCAAGCCTCGAAATGACCAGTCATCACGATCAAAGCTGTAAGATCCATAAGGATAAGAATAATTTAGTCTTTCTCTTTTTCAACATTTGCACTAACATTTCTATTTTGATTACTAAACTTACAGTTTTTTTTTTTGTAGATACAAAGTCTCACTTTATCGCCCTTGGTAGAGTGCCGTGGCGTCACACAGCTCACAGCAACCTCCAACTCCTGGGCTTAGGCGATTCTCTTGCCTCAGCTTCCCGAGTACCTGGGACTACAGGTGCCCGCCACAACGTCCGGCTATAAACTTACAGTTCTTGATTGCTCCGAGTTCTGGGATCCAAGCCCACATCCCTGAGATGTTTCCCAATTTACAAAATGGGGCATGAAATGGGTGCCTAAGAAAACACAAAACGTACAATTTCTGGAATGTTTTGATTGGTATTTACCCAAATAAACAAAGAACAATAAAACACAACTACTCATGTACAATTCAAAAGAGGCATTAGAGGCTATGTAATTTTACTGATAACCTCAGATCAGTAAACCATAATACAATTAAAAAATCATATGCCCAGCAACATTAAGTCAACAGATAAAGCCACGGGTAAATAAGGGAGGGCAGAAGTATAATAGACTTCGCTTTGGGTGTTCTGCCATGGGCCCTGAAATAGGAAGAACACACTGTATGTGGCTCTTTGGCAATAAGGACTCTAGGTACATTTCAATGAACAGTGGCAAAGTTCAAAATTAAGAACAGACTCTGTACAAAGGAGGCTGGGGAATCTACATATGAAACTAGGAGCTAATAAAGCAGTTTGTATTAATAAAACAAACATATAAGCACGTTCCTACCTGGATCATGACTATGCTTGAGTTTGCCAAGGGCACCTGCTAACGACGACACTTCACACTTGTATGGAATCACAGTTAGAAATTTTCCGTGCAGCATAAACAGATTTTCCCCATAATACCAGAGCTACAAAAAGAGTTATCAAAAACAAAATATTTGCTTACAAATTCTGGTGTCACGAAGCCTTATAATAATTTGCTGTGGAAGCCTTCATAGTGTAACAAAAAAGAACAAGAAAAAGTCAAGTAACTTTCCACAAATCTCACATGCACAACTTAATGATTGTGCTCTTGGGCTCTTATTTTTGCCCAAGTCTGAATGAAGGGTAATTTACATGTTTTTGACTCAGAAAATTCTAATCAACACATACATTTAAAGTAACTGGACTGTTTAAAACTAATGTTATCATTCTGATATGTCTATCAACATAATAATTATTCAGCCCATTGTAATAAGGGCAAACTGTTACGATGCACTAAATTAAAAAATATCAGTGTGGGGTACGGTTGTCATGCCTGTGATCCTAGTACTTTAGGAGGCCAAGGTGGGAGAACCACTTGAGGCAAGGAGTTCAAGATCAGCCTGACCAAGAATGAGACCTCATCTCTACAAAAAATAGAAAAATCAGGTTAGGTCAGGTAGCTCACGCCTGTAATCCCAGCACATTGGGAAGCCAAGGTGGATGGGTCGCTTCAGCTCAGGAGTTTGAGATCAGCCTCAGCAAAAGATAGACGCCGTCTCTAAAAAATAGCCTGGTGTTGGCCTGGCGCCCATACCACAGTGGTTAAGGCACCAGCCATATACACTGAAGGTGGTGGGTTTGAACCCAGCCCAGGCCAGCTAAACAATGACAAGTCCAACAAAAAATAGCCAGGTGTTGTGGCGGGCGCCTGTAGTCGCAGCTACTCGGGAGGCTGAGGCAAGAGAATCGCTTAAGCCCAAAAGTTTGAGGTTGTTGTGAGCTGTGACTCACACACAGCACTCTACTGAGGGCGACATAATGAGACTCTGTCTCAAAAACAAAAAGTCTGGCATTGTGGCCGGTGCCTTTAGTCCCAGCTACTTGGGAGGCTGAGGCAAGAGGGTCACTGGAGCCTAAGAGTTTGAATCACTGTGAACTGTGATGCCATGGCACTCTACCCAGGGCAAAAAAGTGAGATTCTGTCTCAAAAGATAAATAAATAAATAAATAAAATTAAAAATAGAGATAAAAAAGCAAAATCAACTGGGCATAGTGCACAACTGGGACATGCACCTGTAGTCCCAACAACTGGGAGGCTGAGGCAGGAGGCTCAGTTAAGCCCAGGAGTTTGAGGATGCAGTGAGCTATATGGACGCCACTGCCCGCTACCCTGGGCCGCAGAACGAGACTGTCTCAAGGAAAAAAAAAATCAGAACTTAATACAGTTTATATCTTATGATTCTAATTGTAAGATTGGAAAAATAAAACAGGTCTATCAATTAAAAATTTTTTTTTTTTTTTTGTAGAGACAGTTTTACTTTATCGCCCTCAGTAGAGTGCTGTGGCATCACATAGCTCACAGCAACCTCCAACTCCTGGGCTTAGGCAATTCTCTTGCCTCAGCCTCCCGAGTAGTTGGGACTACAGGCGCCCGCCACAACGCCCGGCTATTTTTCTGTTTTGCAGTTTGGCCGAGGTTGAACCCGCCACCTTCCGTATATGGGGCCGGCGCCCTACTCAATGAGCCACAGGCGCCGCCCTATCAATTAAAATCTTAAAGGAACATGGAACACAAAAATAAATTTGTTACAGCAGCAGAACTGTGAGTGGATAATTTTGTTAACATTACTTGCTTTAAGTATAAATTGTATGCTGAGAAACATAGTCTCTTTCCCCTCTAATTAAATTATCAGTAACATTCTATTGTTTTGATTTCCAATTTGTTTGAATATAAATATCTATCCACTAAACAACCAATACTTTTTTTTTTGAGACAGTCTTATTATGTCGCCCTTGGTAGAGTGCCAGGGAGTCACAGCTCACAGCAACCCCACACTCTTGGGCCTAAGCGATTCTCTTGTTTCAGCCTCCCAAGTAGCTAGGACTACAGGTGCCCACCACAACGCCCAGCTATTTTTTTGATTGCAGTTGTCATTGTCATTTAGCAGACCCGGGCTGGGCTTGAACCTTCCAGCCTTGGTGTATGTGGCCAGCGCCCTACTCACTGAGTTACAGGCACTGAGCCAACAATCAATGCTTCTTGAACATCTTGGTTAGGCACTGAAAATGAACAGAGACAGGCCAAGAGTTTGGGTCTGCAGTGAGCTATGACTGCACCACTGCACTCCGGTTTGTGCAACATAGTGAGAACCTGTCTCTATTAAAAAAATTTAAAAGAGAACGAAAGAAAAGGAAATACAAAGGAGAACAAAACATATAAGGACCCTTGCTGCAAGGAGTTTATGTCTGGTCAGCTTAAATTTTAATGTAATTCCACAGTAACATTTAATATATAACCTAAGATACTAATTTATTAGAAGTAATAGCTTTGGGGTGAGGTTCACACTACAGAGGTAAAAGATCAAACCAAAGAGCAGCTAAGAAAAAGTTGTTTTATTAACTGTTTTCCTTTGAGAACACAGAATATTGGCTATAATTTGACCTTTTGGAAATATAAACATAGGAAATTATTAAAATAATAACCAAATTAAATATAATCTTTTATTTATTTTTTATTTTTTGGAGACAAATTCTCATTCTGTTGCCCAGGTTGGAATGCAGTGGTACAATCATGGGTCACTGCAGCCTTAAACTTCTGGGCTCAAGTGATCCTGCTGCCTCTGCCTCCCTAGTAAAGTTGGAACTACAGGATTACCAGCTTAAGCCACTGTGCCTGGCCTAAAATATTTACTTTTTAGAAGACAGGGTCTTGGCCAGGTGTGGTGGCTCATGCCTGTAATCCTAGCATTCTGGGAGGCTGAGGTGGGTGGATTGCTTGAGCTTAGCAGTTTGAGACCAGCCTGAGCCAGAGTAAGACCTTGTCTCTATAATAAAAAGTCAATGTGGGGGTTCCCATATTGTAATGGTTAGGGTGCTGGCCACCTGCTCCTGGGCTGGTACCTTTGAACACAGCTCCAGGCCTGCTAAACAAAACAAAAAAATAGCTGGGAGTTATGGTGGGCACCTATAGTCCCAGCTACTTGGGAGGCTGAGGCAAGAGAATCATTTAGGACCAAGAGTTTGAGGTTGCTGTGATCTGTGATTCCATGGCACTCTACAACAAAGTGAGAATCTTTCTAAATTAAAAAAAAAAAAAAAAAAAAAAAGAAGATAGACCGGAGCACTGTGGTTATTCACAGGTATGATCATTACTTACTACAGCCTCAAACTCCTATAGTCAAGTGATCCTCCTGTCCGAGCTCCTGAGTAGCTAGAACTATAGGGATGCATCACTGCATCCAGCTCAAAATACTGCAAAAATACTTAGACCCAAAGAGATCGCCTCTCTTACAGCATTAGTTATCAGGCACAAAAATAATTAAAATTGAAAAAGTCATCAAGTGTGGCTTGGTGCCTCTAGCTCAGCAGCTAGGGCATCCGCCATATACACTGGATTGGCGGGTTTGAATCTAGCTAGGGCCTGCCAAGCAACAATGACAACTGCAACCAAAAACTAGCCGGGCAGTGTGGTGGGCACCTGTAGTCCCAGCTACTTGGGAGGCTGAGGCAAGAGAATCACTTGAGCCCAAGAGTTTGAGGTTACTGTGAACTGTGACACCATGGCACTCTACCCAGGGTGATAGCTTAAGACTCTGTCTGAAAAAAAAAAAAAAAAAGAAAAGTCATCAAGTGAAAAAACTTACTTGACCACTAGTCCCTTGCGGTAATTCCTTTGAAGTTTGTAATGTCTGAAATTTTATGTTCCATATGGAGAGGCATTCTATAAGATAAGACATAACAAATTCAGAAAAAGTATAAATAAAATGTTATTTTTCAGTGGGAGGGAGTTATAGTTAAATATACAAATGCTGCTTTATTTAGTATAAAAATGAGTTATGAAATTTGTTTTATTGCCACAGAAATTCAAAAGCCTAAGAGGTCATCATGTGAAGTGGATTCTTGGAGAGGGGTTAGTTATGCATCTGTAATAGTAATAAAAAAAAATACTCAACAAAGAAAAGCCCAGGATCAGATGGCTTCACTGGTGAATTCCAGAAAACATTTAAAGAATTAACACTTCCTTATTAGTACAGTGGTGAGTTAAAAAAAAAAAAAGAATTAACACCAAACCTTAAAACCTTTCAAAGTATGAAAGAGGAAGGAATACTTCCTAATTTATTCCATGAGGACATTAGCCTGATACCAAGTCAAAGATACCACAAAAAAATTACAGACCAATATCCCTTATGAATATAGATGAAAAAAATCTTCACCCAAACAAACTGAATCCAACTTGTATTAAGATCCATGACCATGGCTCGGCGCCTATGGCTCACGCGGCTAAGGCGCCAGCCATGTACACCTGAGCTGGCGGGTTCGAATCCAGCCCCAGGCCCGCCAAACAACAATGATGGCTGCAACCAAAAAAATGGCCAGGCATTGTGGTGGACACCTGTAGTCCCAGCTACTTGGGAGGCAGAGACAGGAGACTGGCTTGAGCCCAGGAATTGGAGGTTGCTGTGAGCTGTGATGCCACAGCACTCTATCCAGGGTGACAGCTTGAGGCTTTGTCTCAAAAAAAAAAGATCCATGACCACATGGGATTTATCCCAACGAAGGAAAATAAGTGTAACACACCACTTTAATAGAAAAGAAAAAAAAAAATCACATGATCATCGGTTGACACAAACAATGCATTTGACAAATTCCAACATCCTTACATGATAAACAAAACTTACAAAATCAGAAACAGAAAGGAACTTCCTCAACATGATGAAAGGCATCTATGAAAAACTCACAGCTGTCACCACATTCAATGATTAAAGATGGAAAGCTTTCTCTCTACGATAAGGAACAAGACAAGGATGGGTGGCGCCTGCGGCTCAGTGGGTAGGGCGCTGGCCCCATATGCCCACAGTGACGGGTTTGAACCCAGCCTCGGTCAAACTGCAACAAAAAAAATAGCTGGGGGCTTGGCGCCTGTGGCTCAACGGGCTGAGGCACCAGCCATGTACACCTGAGCTGGTGGGTTCAAATCCAGCCCGGCCCGCCAAACAACAATGACGGCTGCAACCAAAAAAATGGCCGGGTGTTGTGGTAGTCCCAGCTACTTAGGAGGCAAAGGCAGGAGAATCGCTTGAGCCCAGGAATTGGAGGTTGCTGTGAGCTGTGATGCCACAGCACTCTATCCAGGGTGACAGCTTGAGGCTCTGTCTCAAAAAAAAAAAAAAAAAAGAAAAGAAAAAGACAAACAACTTAATTTAAAAATAAGCAAAGTAGGCTGGGCGTGGTGGCCTGTAAGCCCAGTACTCTGGGAGGCTAAGGCGGGTGGCTTGCCTGAGCTCAGGAGTTTGAGACCAGCCTGAGTAAGAGCCGGACCCCGTCTCTGAAACATACCTGGGTGCTGTGGCGGGTACCTACAGTACTAGCTAACAGGGAGGCTGAGGCAAGAGAATTAATTGCTTTGAGCCCAAGAGTTTGCTGTGAGCTATGATGCCACAGCACTTTACTGAGGGCGACAAAGTGAGACTCTGTCTTAAATAAATAAAAGCAAAGTACTTGAGTAGAATTTCTCCACAGAAGATATATATGGCCAATAAGTATATGGAAAAACATTCAACATCACTAGCCATTAGGGAAATACAAATCAAAACAGTAATAAGCTACTACTTCATACCCACTAGGATGGCTATAATCCAAAAAAGGGAAAAAGAGCCAAGTGTTAGTGAGAATGTAGAGAAACTGGGACCCTTGCACAATGCCAGTGGGAATATAAAATGGTTCAGCCACTGTAGAGTTTGGCAGTTCTTCACAAATGTACACATAATTAACGCATGGCCCAACAAACACACTGATGGGTATATATGCAAAAGAATTAAAAATTGGTACTCAAACAAATACATGTACGCAAATGTTTATACACTGCTCACCATAACCAAAAGATGGAAACAGCTGAAGTGTCTAGCAGTGAATGAACAAATAAATTGTACATATACATACAATGGACTGTTACTTTGCTATAACAAGGAACGAAATACTGATCTGTCAAACAATGTGGATTAACCTCTAAAACATTATGTTAAAAGAAAGCAGCCAGATGTAAAAGGTATTATATAGTTCCATTTATATGAAATATCCAGAATAGGTAAATCCATAAAGGCAGAAGGCAGACTTGTGTTTGCCAGGGATCAAGCGCAAGACTTTTTAATGTTTCAACTGCCGACAAGCTGACAATGGATATTCGCCATTTTCATTTCGTCATGACGTAATTACAGGCAGGGTAGTAATACAAAGAAGTGTACTGGTGAGATGAATCAATGCAAAATGAAATGAAACACCTATTTAAGAAGAATTAGGAAGCTACAAAAGTAAGCATAGTGACAAAGAATTACAACGGTTATAAAGAAATGAAAAAGAAAAGACTAAAAGGCACACTGGAGGAAAAATGCAAAAGCCTTCTTAATTAATTGGATTTCAATTACCCTTAGAAGCTGGTAGTGGACTTCCTAGGACGGCTACATGATCTTGATCCAGGACAGTGAGTGCGATACCTTTTTGAGCATTACCAGACACAACAGCCTTGAGTAAAAGTGATCTAACTACCCTTTGATTTTGTTCTGCATCAGTTGGGTGCATTGGTATCAAAGTTTCATATACAGATCCATCAGAGCCTGTAGGAAACAATATTTGTTTTTCATTATTGTGTAAAGAACACTTCTATATGATAACTAATATATATAATAGTTAAATTTATTAGGTCATTTATGAGATTTTACCAATTTGATAAAGAATCTAACCAGAAAAATAAAGAACTACATCACTCTATGTTTTCCCTGAAAGAATATACTATAAACTTAAACTGGGGAAAGGAGTCTATTAATAAAAACCTCAGTAAGAAAAGTACTAAGAGGCTCGGTGCCCATAGCTCAGTGATTAGGGCGCCAGCTACATACAGCAAGGCAGGTGGGTTCAAACAGCCTGGGCCTGCTAAACAACAACTGCATCAAAAAAATAGCTGAGAGTTGTGGCAGGTGCCCATAGTACCAGCTACTTGGGAGGCTGAGGCAAGAGAAGAGTTTGAGGTTGCTGTGAGCTGTGATGCCGGGGCACTCTACCGAGGGTGATGTAGTAAGACTCTGTCTTACAAACAAACAAACATACAGTGGGCGGCGCCTGTGGCTCAGTGGGTAGGGCGCCAGCGCCATATACCAAGGGTGGTGGGTTCAAACCTGGCCCCGGCCAAACTGCAACAAAAAATTAGCCAGGGCTTGGTGCCTGTGGCTCAAGTGGCTAAGGTGCCAGCCATATACACCTGAGCTGGCGGATTCCAATCCAGCCCAGGTTCGCCAAACAACAATGATGGCTGCAACCAAAATCCAGTTATATTTATATTTTTTAACTACTGCTTAAAAGTTTTTAAATTTTATTTGTGGTAGGCTTGGTGCTGTAGCATAGTGGTTATGGCACCAGCCACATGCATTGAGGCTGGCGGGTTGGAGCCCAGCCCAGCCAGCTAAACAACAACGACAACTGCAACAAGGAAATAGCCAGGCATTGTGGGAGGGGCCTGTAGTCCCAGCTACTTGGGAGGCAGCGGCAGGAGAATTGCTTGAGCCCAGGAATTGGAGGTTGCTGTGAGCTGTGATGCCACAGCACTCTACCCAGGGCAACAGCTTAAGGCTCTGTCTCAAAAAAAAATAAAATAAAATAAAAAAATTAGCCAGGTGTTGTGGCAGGTGCCTGTAGTCCCGGCTACTTGGGAGGCTGAGGTAAGAGAATTGCCTAAGCCCAGGAGTTGGAGGTTGCTGTGAGCTGTGTGACACCATGGCATTCTACCGAGGGTGATAAAGTTAGATTCTTGTCTGTACAAAAAAAAAAAAAAAAAAAATGAAAGAAACGTAGTAAAAGCGAAGAAATGCAAATTGTGAATGCAAATTAAAATACTGGGGGGGGGGGGTGGCGCCTGTGGCTCAAAGGAGTAGGGTACCAGCCCCATATATGGGAGGTGGTGGGTTCAAACCTATCCCAGGCAAAAAAAAAAAAGTACTGAGGGGGTATGGCGGGGAACACAGATAATCTAGTTCCTAAAAGGCTTTATTAGGAAGCAATTAGCATCTGGTCCATACATCACATCATTTCTTCTTACTCAATTACCCTAAAAACCATATGAAACTGCTATTTCCCTTTTTTAAAGATGGGGTCTCATCATGTTGCCCAAGTTAGAGTGCACTGGCTATTCCCAGGCATGACCCTACTACTGACCAACATGAACGTTTTGACCTGCTGTTTCTGACCTAGGCTGGCTCACTCTTCTTTAGGCAACCTGGAAGACTCATGCTCCTAAGAGGTCACCATAGTGATGTCTGACTAGCATAGTACACTCCAGCCAGAACTCCTAGATTCAGATGCTCCTACTGCCTCAGCCTCCCAAGTAACTGGGACTACACGCGCGTGCCACCGTATCTGGCTAAAATTACTATTTCTTACAGGTCAACTGAATTAGGACAATTTCATGTGGTTACAGTCTTTTTTTTGAGACAGAGCCTTACTTTGTCACCTCTGGTGCAATGCTGGGGAGTCACAGCACACAGCAACCTCAAACTCCTAGGCTTAAGTGATTCTCTTGCCTTATCCTCCCAAGTAGCTGGGCCTACAGGCGCCTGCCACAATGCCTATTTTTTGTAGTTGTTGTCGTCCTTGTTGTTTAACAGGCCCGGGTTGGGCTTGAAACCACAAGCCCTGGTGTATGTGATCAGTACCCTAAACACTGAGCTACAGGCACCCAGTCTGGTTATAGCTATGCTACATGAAGATTTATATAATCCTTTGGTTTAGACTTCTTCACTTTAACGTTCATTAAGCTAAAGCATTAAGTGCATTCCAATGATCTTCAAGGTAAGTTACATGATTAGAGCCAAGCCTTTTCCTTAATAGCTATTACAAACATCTGATCTGCACTTTGAAAAACTTAAAGGGGCGATGCCTGTGGCTCAGTGCTTAGGGTGCTGTCCTCATATACTGAGGGTGGCGGGTTCAACCCGGCCCCAGCCAAACTGCAACAAAAAAATAGCTGGACATTGTGGCGGACGCCTGTAGTCCCAGTTACTTGGCTGAGGCAAGAGAATCGCCTTAAGCCCAAGAGCTGGAGGTTGCTGTGAGCTACGACGCCATGGCACTCTACCGAGGGCCACAAAGTGAGACTCTGTCTCTTACAAAAAAAAAAAAAAAAAAAGAAAAAAGGAAAAACTTAACAAAGGAAAAAAAGAAGATAAACTTAATAAAGAAATTTTAATTATGATGCTATGGAAATATTTTCTAAATATCGTTCTTGTTTATTTGTCCTTTAACTTTTTAAAACAACTTCAAAGACATGGAAGGTTAGGGAGAGAGAGAATCACAAAGGTTTTGTGGGTTTTTTTGCCCTGAAGTGGGATTATAGAGGTTGAAAACTAGGGTTTTACTTTAGAGCTGTGGTCTCCAACCCCTGGTTGACCCTGTAGTGGTCTGTGGCCTGTTAGGAATTGGGCTGCATAGCAGGAGATGAGCAGCTAAAGCAAGCAAAGCTTCATCTGTATTTACAGCCATGCACACACAGCCACTTCCCATCACTTACACATCAGCACCTGAGCTCCACCTCCTATCAGATCAGCAGCAAAATTAAATTCTGACAGGAGCACAAACCCTGTTATAAACTGTGCATGCAAGGGATCTAGGTTGACCCTCGTTATGACAATCTAATGCTTGATGATCTGAGGTGGAGCTGAAGTGCTGATGCTAATGCTGGGGAACAGCTGCAAATACATGTTATTAGCAGAGAGGCCTGACAGCACAGAGACCATAATAAATCAACTGCTTGCAGACTTACAGCAAAACAACTCCCACCCTATCTATGGAAAAATTATCTTCCATGAAACTGGTCCCTGGTGCCAAAAAGGCTGGGAACCACTGCTTTAGGCCATCATATAGAGGGAGAATCCAAGGCATTAAAAATCTGTAAAAAGCAGGTGGCACTGGTCAAAGCTGCTCTATTAGTCTCCAGTCAAAGAACTGGGCCTTCTGACCTAAAAGCTGATTTTTCTTTTCCTTTTTTTTTTTTTTTTGAGACAGAGCCTCAAGCTGTCACCTTAGATAGAGTGCCGTAGCATCATAGCTCACAGCAACCTCCAATTCCTGGGTTCAATTGAGTCTCCTGCCTCTGCCTCCCAAGTAGCTAGGACTGCAGGCGCCCGCCACAACGCCCGGCCATTTTTTGGTTGCAGCCGTCATTGTTCTTTGGCGGACCCGGGCTAGATTTGAACCCGCCAGCTCAGGTGTACGAGGCTGGTGCTTTAGCCCGTTGACCCACAGGTGCCGAGCCTGATTTTTCTTTTTTAATCAGTATTGTATTGTCATTTATTGCTTATAGCAAATTTCAAGATGTAAAAGTTACAGAAAAAACTGTGTTTTACCCAAGTACTTCAACAGCTCCTCAAAACACAGCACCACTGATCTAATGCATGACCAGATACGTAAAGCGCAAAAAGTGAGGACATAAACACTACAAGGGAGCACAGAAGGGGAAAGGTTAGATGAGAAGACGTCAAACAGCCTAAGATTAAAAAAAATACACTATCCTATAATATCACTATTTACAATCCCTGAAGCTTCAAAGAAAAAAACTTACATAATGATATCAAAGAGATGAACTTCCGATCCACAGATGCAGTAAAACTTTGTATAAGAATTTTTTCTTCTTGCCCAACTATGAGTGTGTATTTGCTTAAGGTAAGTGAGTTAAACATTTGCACATATGCAAAATAATTTCCATGCTGCAAAAAAAGGTTATTTTATAAATATTGCCATTTTAACCACCTTTAACCACATAACCACATTTAAGTATGTTAAAACCAAACATTGTCTCATTGTAATTGCATCAATGAATACTTAAAAACTTTTTGTTCAATTACATGTAAAATGTTGTAAATAGTGACTACTACTAGATTTTTTTTTTAAATATATGTATTTTATTATTCTTCATTACATTATTTCCCCCCACCCCCACCCCTCCGTGGGAAGACAGAATTGATTTACAGAAAAGAATACAGAAAACACCAAAGCTCCTGGTAGAGGGAGAGATTTCAAGTGGGGAGAGAGATGCTCTCTCCGTTCCTCTCCTGGTCTTTCCACGTCTCCTCCTCTAGGCCTCTAGCCTCAGTGTATATATAGGTGTATGGGATCCTTGGCCAGGAAACGAATGAATACAGTCCCTTCCACCGGGGGCAAGGTGAATGAGTGTATCAATGAATGGACACAGTCCATCCAAGGAATTCAGGCCTAGGAAATTCACAAGAAACTGACCTAGGCATAGGAAATGGGGGTTCCACATTTAGTCCCAAGTGTAAAGTGATGGAGACACCAAGGCACA
>CAUYRH010031636.1:0-22733 GCA_963574655.1 Perodicticus potto
GGGAGAGGAACAGAGAGAGCTTCTTTCTCCCCACTTGAAATCTCTCCCTCTACCAGGAGCTTTGGTGTTTTCTGTATTCTTTTCTGTAAATCAATTCTGTCTTACCACGGAGGGGTGTGTGGGGGGAAATAATGTAATGAAGAATAATAAAATACATGTATTTAAAAAAAAAAAAAGTAGCTCTTCTGCTGGTGCTGACCAGCGAGCCCCAGAAAATCCCCAAAACGGTTTTCCTCTAACTCTTCACTTTATTAATCTTTTTTTTCTGGGCTGCTTCTCTATTTCAACACTTCTATAGTGAGTGTGGTCCAGACCCCTTCAGGAGTCTGCTCAGTCAAAACTAATTCACTGATGAGACTAAGGTGCTATTTTTTACCTTTTCATGTTCTTGCTTTCACAAGAGGAGAGGGAGAGTGAAGTTTCCACAGGCCATGTCGTGACATCATTGTTCTGGTGGTGCATGGGATGGGCGAATGTGTATTTGTGGGTTTGGGAGATTTTTCAGTTTTAATTTTTAATATGGTATCGATAGATAGAACCCACATGCACACAGCTCTTTGGAGTAATCCGGTAAACAATCCAGAAAACAATCAGTTTAACAAATGTTGATGTGTTTATTTCCTCGGAAATGATGATTGATGGCTGTTGTGCATCAGGCACTATTTAATATGAATTATGGAGAAAGGTAGAGAATGAGACAAAGCCTCTGCTATCTGGACACTATAGCTGGGGTGGCAGACAAACAATTTAACAATTAAATATAGAATATCATTTCTGTGGTTATAAGTACAACAGAGAAAACAAAGCTGGGAAGGCATGCAAACCAGGGGTTACGGTGAGATGAGGGAGTCAGGGAGGCCTCCTGGCAGAGGGTACATTAAATGACAAACCTGGATGGGGCCTAATTCTTTGTGCCTTTTCTCCCAGGAGGATCTGAGACTCAGTGGGCACCATGGTGGCCCATTAGGACACGACAGAGGTGCCTATTGGGTGTTCAAAATGGCGGGACCATTGTCTCTCATGAAAGACATTATTCCTTTAAATAGATTCATACTAAGCTCAGTTAAAAATGCTTATTGCAATACAAATAAGAACCATTTATAGGATAGTTTCCAATATTTATAATGTACCAGATAGTGTGAAGATTACATCACATGAATTTTTCATTGAACCTTCAGAACACCACAATGAGGTGAGTTCTATTCAAATTTCCACTTAACAAATGAAGAATCTGAAAGACTGGAGATGCAATACCCATTGTCCTGGTGGTTAGTGAGTAGCAAAGCCAGGGTTCAAATCCTGGTTTTTCTGGCTCCAAGATGAATGCTCTTGACCATGAGATGGTTACACTAGGCCTGGGGATATGAAAGTCAATCCACATTCCTTGCTTTGTCAAAGCTCATTGTATTATCAAGGTAATAAACAGATAGAAAATTATTATTCCACAAGGCAAATGCTGAGATTCAGAAAAGTGTAGAATGTGATGGAGGACCAGAGGAGGGTCATTTAACCTAATAGGTGGTAAAGTAAATAAAGAAGCTTCTAGAAAGAGGTGATTCTAAACCTAAATCCCCAAAGTTGTAGAGGCAACCAAGGGAAAGAAGAAGAGAAGGGAGTTACGAGTAAAGAAATGAACATAAACAAAGATGATGATGTGTGACTATTGCGGAGCACCCAGAAAACTCTGGGAAGTTCAATATTGCTGGAGTTGTGCTATTGGAAGGTGCCTGGTCCTGGAAGGTCTTGTGTACCATGTTAAGAAGCTTGAAATTTGTTTCATAAAAAAGTAAGAAGCCATAGAAGGTTTCTAGACAGTGAAATATCCAGGTAAGGTTTCTTTTTTAGGTAAAATGCTCCGATAACCATTTTGAGGATAGATTTAAGGGGGAAGCAGAGGACTGGGGTCAGGAAGACCCCTGGGAGACAACTGCAGTGGTCCAGGGATGAGATGATGGTGGTCTTCTCTAAGACACTGACAATAAGGATGGAGAAGAGGAGGAAGCTTGAGAGATGTTGAAGAAAGTCAGCAGGGTGTGGTGACTGATGGAAATTGAGATTGAATGAAAAAGAAAATCAGGACAATTCTCAGAATTTGGCTCAAATGACTGGATAACTACTGGTTTCACTGGCTGATTCAAGGAATAGGAGAGGGACACACCATGTTGGGCAGAATGGGATGAGATGGTCCATGTGTGATGCATTTAAGACATTTAGCTTGGGCGTCTGAAGCTCTTCATTGAGATCTGAAGATAGGGTGTAACATTCACTGAAGAGGGCATGAGATCACCCAGGAAGTAGAACAGTTGTGGGGAAACAAAACAGAGTACAGAGGGTGGAACATTCTGACACTGTACCTAATGTTTTACAAAACAAGTTATAGAAATGGTATCTGACAAGGTCTTTCTAGCTCTAGGAAGAAAATGGTGTGAGACATATTGCTAAGAAAGAGAGAAGGGAAGCAAGTGAGGCAGCAATGCCAGCAGGGCCAGAGGGGGAGGGAGAGAAACCATGGGTCCAGGAAAGACCTGTGGGGAAGAGATGACCAGGGCTGGACAGGGTGAGGAGGTCCCAATTGCTGATCCTTCCAGGGATTTTCATATGTTAAAAAAGGATATCATTTCCATTCAACCCATGTCTAGCCAAATGTCCCCAAAAGACAAGCTTGGGGTCTCTAAAGCCACACTGCAGATGGCTTTCCTCTTGCTCTTGCCTGAAGGCCACCTTAAGAAACCCTGTGCCCTAATCCAGTTATTCAGGCCATGGGATTAGAGACTTTCTGGGAAATTAGATCAAATGGCAAGAAGCACAGTTAACTTTCTAACTCAAATGGTCCTGCTGCTTTATGGTTTCCTGGGAAGCTACCCAAAACAAAGATATCTGTGTGTCTGATTTGAATTTAGTTGGCTTTTTTCTTCTATTGGAAATTACATTTAGGCATCTGAAAACTGTGGAATGCATAGTATTCCTCGGAGATGGCCTCTTTTTTTGGTCTTGTAATTAGAATCAAGTGTTTCTTTGTTACTCAGTAAACTTTTAGTAGCAAAAATAACATTAATATGACAGGTTAGACAGGAGTTTCACTGAGAGATCAGTGACAAGAACTGGCTCCAGAAAGACAAATAATCTTCATTTCACATGGCAACCTAATGACAGATGAGGACAGATGGTGACAACCCTCAACCTGCAATTCTGCTTAAATCAATCACTCAGTCAATCACTCAATCAGCATCTATTTATTGATCTCCTGTTTTGGCTAAAAACACAGACCTTGGACTCAGATGCCTGCATTCAAAACCCAAGTTTGCCATGTGCCAGTGATTTTTCCTTGGGAGAGTTCCCAAACCTGTCTAGCCTCAATTTCTTTCTCCAAATAATAAAGAAAATGATTAAATAATTACATTTAACTCAAGAGGTTGTTGTGGGGAGCAGAGGAGATGTAAGGACTCACTAAGTGTTAGCCTCTACTGTTGCTGTGTTTGATGCTCCTGGTGTGGTTGCCATTGTTGCTGTGACTGTTGTCACTTCTGGGTATCCCAGGTGACTGTAGAAGCTTCCTTTTCTTCAGGCTGGTTTTATGATGTTCTCCAGAAATAGGGAATGTGAGTTTTTAAGAAATGTACAAGTTGGGGCATTGGGTCTGGTGAGTCTGGTGAGCGCACTCTGGATATTTAGTGTTTACAGTTCTCTGACCACTATGAGAAGCACATGGGTCTCAGCCTGTGAGGACTGAGTGGGGAGAAAAGAGAAGAAGGGAACAATGGTGGTGAGAAGGCAGGCGAAGGAAAGGAGATGGGAGAGGAGGCATGGGGGGACTTCACTGTGAAGAAAGGACACACCGCGGGTTCTTCCTCGGCTTTTCCAGCATCCACTCATGGATTCATTCTTTCAATAAGCTAAGATTTATAGAGTGTCTACTGTGCTCCAGGCACTCCCCTCGGTGCTGGGGAAGCCACAGTGACTGCGAGATGTGTGGACCTTATCTTCATGAATCTTATATTCCATGTGGATAGAAGGGGGGAGATAATCAATGATCAAAATTCATTATTTCACTAACCTCCTTGACAGAAGATTAAACTGGGTGAGTTGCCAGAGATTGGCTTAGGGAGAGTGAGAGGAATTAATTCAGGTCATGTGGTCGGGAAGGACATTTTCAGTTACTCAAGACAGGCCCACTTTGTTTGGGGCTGGGAGAAGTTCTTACCCAGTGCTGGAGTTTCATTCCCTGTGGTGGATCTAACTGGCCTGCTCTGTTCCCATTCACCAACTCTTCACAAACTGTCCTCCTCGTCATAGAAGATGGATAGTTTGAGAGCAGGACTTGGGTATGCATAGTTCAGCCAACTTCCTCTTGTATTCTGCTATATTTCTTCATGTTTTATGTTTCAGGAGGGCTGAATCCCATCTTGGGGGCATCTGCAGTGGCACTTTCTTCTAACTTTGGGCATCACGATTATACACCAGCTTCAGCAATTCTCAAGGTGTGGTGCATGGATCAGCAACATCCACAGCCTCTGAGCACTTGTTAGAAATGCAATTTCTTAGGCTACATCCAAGGTCTTCTGAATCAAATGCTCTGGGCCTGGGGCCCAGCAATTGTGTGGTTTCAACAACTGCTTCAGATGCTTCTGATGTATGCTCAAGTTTGAAGCCATCACTCAAGGGCAGTTTTGCTTTCTGTAACATGCAATGTTCCAGGCATTGAAAAGCTTGGCCATTCAAATCTGCTTGACATCAACAGCAAAGAGCCTAGAAGTTGAAAGCCAAAAGCTTTTGTAGTTCTTCTGCCTGTCTCCGGGTTCTTCCTCAACCTCAGCATGAATGACTTGAGGGGATGGTTGATTCTTGGTTGTAGGGGTTGGTCTTGTGTATCGTAGGATATTCAGCAGCAGAGATGGCACTGTGCGCTAGCTGCTAGCATCTCCTTCCTACCCCTTGGATGCAGAAGTTGAGGACCATGCGTTTATCTGCATGTTGTCTGTTCTCAGTGACCACCAAGTCAACGATCTTTCTTAAGGAAAGAACAATACCCACCCCACCATTGTTAGGAGGATTAAATGTAAACATTTGACAAGCCCTTAGAACAGTGTCTTATCAAAATTGCCACACTGAGTTAGGTATTCTTATTCTTATTTCAATAATTATCATAATAGAATAATGTATATTCAATCTACATACATTGTTTATAGTATTCTTACTTTAATAATTATTCTCTGTATCTTTTGAAATACTTCTACAGGAGTTAATTGCTGTTTCTGATTTATTATTGCTGCTTCATCTCATGAAAGACCTGAAATTGCCTTTGTTTTATATGTGGAACTCCTAGATTTTCTTCCTTTTAGGAGATAGGATCATGAAGACCTTTCTTCTTGTCGGTAATGCCATACCACGTATTCTTTCCAATTAGAAAAGCTGAGCAAACGTGTTATTAAACCTCTCATGTCTGTTCCCCACTCTCCTTGAGGAATGCTCAGGTCATACTTGTAATGGTCTCTTTCTCAGCCCTCCAGGTCTGGCCACTTTCTCAGCACAACCTGCTTTTAAAAAGAAAAGCAGGTTCCTTCCTTGCCCCGAACCCCCACCCCCAGCCCCTGAATATTGTGATCTACATATGTATATAGAGACTCTTTTAAAATAAACTTTTCATAGTGTGCCAGGATTGACAGCTGGTGCCCACATCCTTAACGCCGTAACAGCAAACATCTGAATAAAGAGGGGAGCAGTCGGTAAACCATCCGGCTGTTCGGTAGATGTTTTGCCATGCATTAGAAGTTATGTGACATCTGGATGACAACCTCGTATTTTGGCTTTCTACTGGGCTGCCTGAGCCTTGTGTAGGTGCTTTATCGTCACATGGTCTTAACTTACAAATTCAGAATTTCAAATTCAATCCAAATCTTTGGGAGCCTGAATCCGTTCACCCTTGGCAAAACGTGAGTGTGTGTTTTTAAAAGCAGTAAGACTTGGAAAGTTTATTAAAAAGTCTCGAAAGGCATTTGGACATCAAATAACTCTCAAACCCCAATGTTTTTGTGATTTAAATGAATCAGAAACATATGGATTAAATTTCCTTTAAATTGCTCTCAAGATTAAAAATCAAGGAGAAAAAAGTGCTCAGGGCCAAATGTGTTTTGGGTTTTCCGGGACAAAGTATGGTTGGAACCGAGATGGAGACGTGAATAGCACCCACACTGCCGCCGGGGCCCTCGCTCCAAAAATCGGTCGAGGGACCAGAGTTTCATTCACAGAGCATTTATTTTCACTCTGCCAAGCAACCGCACCGACCACCAGACACAATCATAACAACAAACACCAACAATTAAAATGTCTGCTAATTTGCAGTTAGTCCAAAACAAACAACACACTTCAAAGTCGAACTGAAGCTGTCTCTTTTTCAAAGTTCGCCTGCAGGATCTGAAAGTGATTAAAAGAGAAATTACATCTGAAAAAGGAGCTGTTTCAAGCATTATTTAAAAGTGGGCAGAGATGGGGCTTCTAACAGCCAAGCCACCTCAAACAGCAGCCTGGCTCTGGGCTTGTCATCCTCGGGCTCACACACCAGCTTAAATTCTGCTCCTAGGGCTCAAAACTCAGCCAAAGGAAACCTACCTGGAAGACGCAGTGTGGATGAGCACGGAGGCTTAGGTCCCCGCTGGAGAGATCTTTATTTGATTTCTACTTTTCTCACTGCTCTCTCCTCTTGCCGACCAAAGAGGAGAATCAGTTTGATCTTATTGGTGACCAAAATATACTTTAAAACATAAAACATATGTTTTAATCTGATTGTCTCTTTCATATCAATTTTTTTCTTGGTCAAATTATTTGACCTTCTATTTCTGCTTCTTCAGATTAAAATAACAGACCTTTTTCCCCCTAAGTTTACCATTCTTGTCTTTGACCAGCCCCTGGAGGCAAAGAGATCTTTGGAAAAAAGAGCATGGGCTGACCTTGCTTGCTTTATCTAGCTGGCTTTCCTGTAGAAATTTTCCACACCATCTCCTCTCTACCTCATGACTCCCTCCTGCCCCCTTTCCTGGTATTAATTTCATGGCTTATATTTAGGAATTTTTATTATAGTTAGAGGTCGTATTTATTACCCTCTTTTATCAGGTTTCACATCAGATCTCTGAAACTGTTATACATTGCAGAAAGCCATTCATTCGCTTGACAAATATTTATTAAGCTCGTACTATGTGCCAGGTACATATTGACTGAAGATATATCTGTAAACAGGATAATTCAGAGTAGATGAGCACATAAATGGATAAATAAGATCATTGGCGATAGTGCCAGGGGTTACTGAGAATATAAAACATGTTGATGTGATGAGAATGGCAGTGAGTGGCTAAGTGTGTGGAAGGAAGGAGAGGGAGAGGGAGAACTTAAGATGACATGGTCAGGAAGAGGCTCTCTGAGTGGGTTATATTTGAGTTGAGCTCCAAGTGGTGAGCCTGTGGAAAGTTGGGGAGATTGCTGCTAATGTGGAGCACAGCAAGACCAAAGACCTCAAGGCAGGAACTAACTTGGTCCATTGAAGAAGTAGAATGCAGACTACTTGCCTGGTGTGCCTGGTGTGAGTGACAGATAGTAAGATATAAGGTTGGAGGGAGAAGGAGGTGCCCGATCTTGCAGCCAGTGGTGGGTCACTGTATGGCTTTGCATTTCATTGTGAGATGGGGAAGTTTTCAATTTAGATCAGCATGATCTATATCAATGATTTTCAATTGGTGTGCCGTGAGAGAATCTCAGGTGTGCTGTGAAAATTTTTATAAATCGTTAATGAAATTATTTTTGAAAGACGTGCAAAACACAGTAAGTATATTCTTTATTTTATTTTTTGATCAACATAATTTAAATGTGCCATGGAAGCTTAACTATAGGTTCAAGTTGCCGTGAGATGGGAGAGGTTGAAAAACAGTGATCTATATGCATTTAGAAATATCATTTTGATTCATGTTTGTTGAATGGACAGGAAGGATCATGAGTTTAGAACAGGCTGGGCGTGGTGGCTCATGCCTATAATCCTAGCACTCTGGGAGGGCAAGGAAAGTGGATTGCTTGAGCTTAGGAGTTTGAGGCCAGCCTGAGCAAGAGCGAGACCCTATCCCTACTAAAAATAGAATAATTAGCTGGGTATTGCAGCAGGTGCCTGTAGTCCCAGCTACTCTGGAGGCTGAGGCAAGGGAATTGCTTGAGCTCAGGAGTTTCTGTGAGCTATGATGCCATGGCACTCTACCCAGGGCAACAAAGTGAGACTCTGTCTCAAACAAACAAACAAAAAAAAAAAAACAAAAAAAAAAATTAGAACAAAAGAAACCTGTTAATTCCATTTTATGCCTCATCCTGTATCCCTTCTCTTGCTGAGGAATTTTGAACACCACTGATTTCTTTTTTCTCTCCACCGACAGGAGGGAAATTGGATTCTGTTGGCTAGCATCTAAAGGGGTCTAAACTCTTTCTGAGACTATTTTCAGCTTCTAGGAATTGAAATAATGGTATTGTATTGACTTTTTCATGATTCTTAGGACTTTGTGTCATAGAGATAAGCCTTAAAACATACTACTAGTTGAACCAACTCATGGTATTTTCCAGACATAGTAAAAAGATCTCAAAATCTTATCAGAGTTGAATTCTGATCCTGTGAGGCACTTTTTAATCTTTGAAATGGGTAGAATCATAGAATTTATGAGATTATTATAAGCTTCGAAGGCAGTACAGAGTGGAAAGCACTTCCCACGGTTCCTGGAATAAAGTGAAGGGTTCTGAAATTTGTATTTGCTACTATTATCACCTCCAAAAGATTAAAATGATCTTTGAAATAACCTAGTCATGACACACATTAATCCAATTGAGGCTGTAATGTCTGGGTTAATATTATTTGTTACTATTGCTACAACAATCTTTAATATTACTGATAGGATTATGTATTAAAAGAATAATATTCCATTGCAAAATATGGTTTGTTAGGAATTCAAGAGCAATATTATTATTATAAATGCTATCAATATAGCACATTGCAGCTCCCACAATCCTGATCTTGGGTTACCTGCAAGCACCTTACTCATAAAGCACCAGTTGGAGGCCATTATCATTATTCCCCTGAAAGGTTAAGAACTATTTTAGATTTGAGTTTCTAGTTTTTAATATCCTTAAGTGGACAAAAAATATGCATATGCATACTTAAAATAGTATAGGCATTTAATAAAATTTGCAAAGTTAACATTGGCTTATTTCTTGGTGGTAGGATCCTGTGGTATCATTTGAATAAATTATAGTCAACATCTATTACTTCTATAATCAGATAAGTGGTGCAATTTTGGTCTTTATATTCATTTCCCAGCTGCTGCAACAAATTGCTACAACCTTGGCAACTGAAAATAACAGACAATTTCTTTTGGCATAGTCCTATAAGTCAGAAGTCTGGAAGCAAGGTGTTGGCAGGACCCTGCTTCCTCTGGGGGCTCTAGAGGAGAATAGAATTCTTCACTGCCTCTTGCAGCCTGCGGTGGCTGCCAGTACTCCTTGGCTTGTTGCTGCATACAGTTGATCTCTGCCTCTGTCTTCAAGTCACTTTCTCCTCCTCGTGTATCTCATCTCCCTCTGCCTGTCTCATAACAATACTTGTGACAGCAGTTGAGACCCATCAGGCAAATCCAGGATAAGTTCATCTCAAAACGCTTGATTTAATCACATCTACAAAAACTTTTACTGAAGGTAACATTCACAGGTCCCATGGTTTAGGGTATGGATGTATCTTTGACAGCCATTGTCAGACTACCATAGTCTTATAAAGAAAAAAAATACACATAAGAATATTCTTATCTTTTAGAAATTGTCAAGCTAAAGCCAATGAGACACATAATAGTGACACATTTATTTGAGATATTTGACACATCTATTTGATGGAGGCAATCATATAACATAAGGTATAAACTAAACGAGTTTTTGTTTTAGTTGACAAATTCTGTACAAGGAGATAAAATAGGAAATATACCCAATAAAACTAGATAAAGGGAGGTAAGTTATTGTGGTTTTTGGAAGATATTTTTTTCCTAGGAAAAAAGTAACTAGAAAGACACTAGTACTTAATACAAAAATGACTAAATTAGACATAAAATTGGCTTGAGAAAGGCAATACATTTCCTACATGTCCCCAACATTCTAATAGTAAAAGCAGCATCAACAACCACAACCAACTCCTGCTCCAGAGTGTTAATTTGGCATTTAGTCATGTTCTCTTTGTATCACAGTGATGAGTCCCTAGTCACTTAGGAGAATCTGGAATAAACTAAGAGGAAGACATTTTCACCTGTCCCTCCATGATATTTTTTATAGAGGAAGGGTCTTCATTCAGAACTAAGTGGCAAGCTGGTCGCTATTTTGCTGTTGGAGGGGATAAGTGAACTGAGAGTGAGGCCACTTCAAAGCAGGTGTCAAAACAGTTGATTGATTAGCATAATTTACATTAAGGTGTGAATGACTGATAGATCCCACAGCCTTATAGCTTAAATGTTCTTGTCTTCTTTCAACACTAAGGAATTTAACTTTTCCTTATGTAAACCTCCAACTGTTGATATTTAACCTTTTAGAGGGGAGCAAAGTAGACTTTTTGTCAGGCGAACATCACAGCCCCTTATCTTGTGCTCTCCCAAGAACAGAGCTGGCCCAGCCTCCTAACACTTCTTAGACTTCGGCTTTTCTGAGGTTCTTCGTTATGAGCCTTTTATCCAAAAGGAAGACCTAAGAGGACAGCCAGTGTTCTCTGGGTGTCTCCATTTTGCTTCTTTTCAAGCCTGCTCCCATGTTCTTGTAGTGATCCAGCAGGGAGTGGCATCCTGGAGGAAGTTGCTCCTGATTTGTTTCTAATTCGTTATGATCCGGGACCGTGGTTTGTAAATTACTAGGCTTGGGAAAGCCGTTCAAGGTGACGCACTTTGATCATGGACCACAGGGCAGCATCAGCCCTCAGGATTGAACAGAGAAAAACTGAAGAGCAGCCCATGAAGGTCGTTGGTCTTGAACAGAAGGTACCCTTCACTGCATTATTTAGTTTGAGTTTTTATTTTCTTTTTTATTTAGTTTACTAAGATAACCTTTATACATGATGAAATACATAGGACATGTATCATTCACTAAATATCCTTTGATACACATGTATTTATAATCCCATGTAACTGCCACTCTGATCAAGATAAAGAACATTTCCATTGCCCCCAGAAAGTCGTCAGCCCCTCTCCAGTGACTATCTCCACTCCAGCCGGTGGGGGGCCACTGGTCTGCTCACATCAGCCTGGGAGTCAGAGTCTTGAGGATCACATGCCAATGGAGTTCCATGGCAGGTACCTTTTATATCTGCCTTGTTTTATTAAAAATAATATTTTCGAGAGTCATTCATCCTCGCTACATTTTGTGTTTGTTTAACATTTGACAACATGCTAAGAAGGAATGTGAAAGGAAATCAAAGAGGAAACCTAAACTCGTTGGGAGGCTAGAAGACAAACCATCGTAACAAGCTTGGTAAGTAATCATCCCTATGAAGACTGAGAAACTCTTGGTTGGATGACGTCCATTTCCACCTCCACAGATCAGGACCTGTGGAGGGAGCTGGAGGATCAATGTGCCATCACGCAGCTGGTAATGCTGTGGCCGTGGGCACAATTTTCAATGCTCTAGTTCTAAGTGCCATAACTCAGACTGAGAACCAGTGCCTTGTAATGAGTGTCAGACAGGCAATATGAATTTACTGTTCTTTCAGCAGGTTGCAATTCCTACCTGCTTCTTGTGCTATGAAAATCTGTCAGTTCAATATTTACAAACGGTATTTTCACGCACCACACCTCCTAAATGAAAGGTGACAATTCCATCTATTTCTTTTTCTGAAGAAATAGTGATCAGTTTCAGTGCTGAAGGGAGGGCCGTGTTGGTCACTTCGCTGAGTACAATCCCTAAAGGCATGCTGAAGGTATTGTAATTTTATCTTCAGACGGTTTTTACTACACTAGTCAGAATAGGAGAAACTATGCCGTGAGAACAAATTAATTTTGAAATTAATAAAGTGCACTTCTCGTGCAGGTTACGTGTACAGTATAGAGCCCCCGATCACTCAATCACTCAGATTCCCAGGCTGGCTGGAATGACTACTCTCTGAAGTTACCAAAGGAAGGCAGGAGAGGAAGGATATTTTTAAGGACAGGTCCTGGGAGTAGTTTACACCAGCTCTCAAGCTTTGCTGCATCTTAGAATTGTCAGGGGAGCTTTCAAAAACGTTAATGTTCTGGCGTACTCCACACCAATTAGATTAGAATTTCTGAAGCTGCGAGCCATGCATCAGTATGTTTTATACTCCCCAGAGTCATTCCCTTGTGGAGCTAAATTGAAGACTCACTGGCTTATATCACTTCTGCCCATGTGTCATTGGCCAGACCAAGTCACAGGCCCTTGAGAGAACGCTATGGGAGCCTGGGAAACATAGTCATCCTGTGTGCCCAGGGAGAGCATTGAAAGAGAGGTTGGAAAACATCTATCTTTGTGTCTGACTCATTCATCTTTTTTTGTTTTTTGGCCGGGGCTGGGTTTGAACCTACCACCTCTGGCATATGGGGCCGGTGCCCTAATCCTTTGAGCCACAGGCACCACCCTGACTTATTCATCTTTTATGTCCACTCAAGAATACATACACATGCTATCCCACTCTAGTAATATGAACCTGGCCTGGGGTCATGTTGGTGGGAGGGGAGGAGTGGTGGATGGTACTGACATTTCAGGATAACTTGGTTTTCGTTTCTGTCCCACTCACATTTGCATCAAGGCCCTCATTGGAGGATTCTAACCAAGGGATCAATGAGACCAGATTTAATTGTTTTCAGTCGGACCAGTTATGATGTGGGGCAAGTGGGATGGGAGCAGGCCACTCAGGGGCTCTCTGAGGTCCTCCAGGGTGAGACAGTGGTGCCTGGATTAAAGTGGTGCAAATGGAGAAGTGTTCAAGAGAAATTTAGCAGACCAAAACGAGATCACAGGCCCTACGCATGAATTGCACAACGTGGGTGAGAGGCATCCATCAGGCACAATCATCCAGATATACCCTGATGGGGTGATGGCTGATGTAAGTGTGACCAAGATTAAGTGCAGAGATGAACGACAATGTGTGGCTAGATACCACTTTAAGAAATACGTCTCAGGATGACTGGGTGGAGGGAGAACTGGAAATTGACTTGTCCAGTCAACAACAGCACAGAATTTGCTTTCCACTTGATTCCTGCTCTTTGTTAGATGAGATTAGAATTAAATCTAATTCTCATTAGGACTTATATAATATATAGCTTCTTGGGCTACCAGTCAGAGGGGAGAAAGTGGATGTCTATCTTAGGGCACTGGTGTCTCCCTTTACATGTACCCAGGACTCTGTATACATGGCCTTCTGTTTATAGGACAGCTGGGCTTAAAATCCACATTGTATCAAATATTCATTTGGGGAATAAAAAGTTCAGTACAGTCAGTGAAAAGAGATTAAGAACTAAATTGTACTTTTGACTGTGTTGGCTTAGTCCTGGCTAAAATGTGGCTCAGGAACGTTCTCTTATAAACCCTTGCTTTCCATTATGGCCTAAGACAATTTTGTCTTGTGAGTAAAACATTGAATGGAAATTTGTAAATACCGACCCAGGGAGTGGCCTACTTATTTACATAAAACCCCCCCTCCCACGCATACCTGGGTCCCACCACTGATTAAAAATGCACTGAGTCTTTCTTCTCAGGAAGAAGACAGTCTTGCTTACTATATAATTTTCTATGCAGTAGGGGTTCAATAATTACTTTTAATGACTGACGAAGGCCTTACGTCCTGCAGCAGAAACAACCTTCCAGCTCCGTCTTCCCAGTTGAGAGAAGGGTGTTTCTCAGGGGTTCTCCAATTGGCCTGCAGACAGCTTGATGCAAGGGTATGCTCATGCGGGCTCAATACTCCTAATCTCCCAAAGAGAAAATTTTCTCTACTTAATAGCTTTTTTTAAAAAATTGAGATGTAAATCACATACCATTAAATTCAACCATTTAATTCTAAAGTATACAATTTAGTGGTTTTGGTTATATTCACCAGGTTATGCAACCATCTAATTCCACTGTGAAATTCCAGAACGTTTTCATCACCCCAAGAAGAACCCCAAATTCAACAGCACTTGCTCCCGATTCCCATCTTCTCTCCTCTCGTCTGCTTTCTACATCTATGGATTTGCCTCTTCTGAGTGCTTCATGTAAACGGGTTCATGTATTATGTCGTCTTATGGTTCTGTCCTCTTTTGCTTAATGTAATGTTCACGGTTCGTCCACACTACAGTGGGTATCAGTATTTCACTGTTCTGTATGACTGAATGATTTTGTTTATCCAGTTATCCGTTCATGGACCTGTAGGTTGTTTTTACATTTTGTTTACAGTCAATAATACTGTACTGTTCTAACAGGTTTAGCAGAGAGTGAACAGGCAGGTAACCCTCAGTTTATAGAAGGATCATAGGCCAGATGGGATAACCAAACAGGGAAGTCTGGTCCCAAACAGCCCCAGAGCCACCTTTCCTTTTGATTTGCTGTCTAAACATACAGATGTTTCACTTTTACGTAAGAAGTCCTATCAATGCAACAAAGTCTCACTTAAAATATAGGGAACTTTTCTTTTTAATCAACCCATAGCTAAAAGGAAAACAAGAACAAATTCAATCAGACTGCAGCTCATTTTGTGGACAGCTGCACTAAAAATTTCTGGATTTCCGGGTTTCCCTCAGCAGGGACAGGTGGGTAGGAATCTGCCCTACTCTAGTGGGAGGATTTATTCTTTTTTAAGCGGGATACAGGAAGAGAGAAGAAAAAAAACTGTTGATTGCACAAATGACTTAAAATGGCATTGCAATTCCCCTATTCAATCTAATTTCTAGTTTCCACTGACTCCCTAAAAGCAAGTTACTCTGATAATACAAAAGGTCTCCCATTCTGAGCAGACAAATTGTTTGATGGATCTCTCTTGTACCCAAATTCACGTATTCATGTTTAGGTCACCCGAAGCCTGGACACACCATCCCCTTTGCAAACCCAAGTTCTGCCTCATCTTTCTCCCTTCCTTATCTGCAAAATGTGAAGAGGTGCTCTTCTTCAGCCAGAGCAGCATGTGGCGAGGTCTGATCTGGATTATTCTACCGGTTCTGTGCTTGAAGCCACAGCCTCCACACTGAGCCACGAGGCATGCCCCATGAGCCATATGCACAGGGGCTGTTGGTTGGATTTCAAGTAGGATGGTTGGAGCCCAGAGTGTGAAGTTTCTGGGCATGCATCCCTTTTGCACATTCCTAGTCTGAAGGTGCACAATTGCACGAGCAAACTGAGCTGCCCACAACTGGCTAATTGCGGAGGCAATCATCGCCCTGGCTCCTTCCAAATGAGCAGGGAGCAGCTAATTGTGCTCACAATTGGCTGATTGAGCTCACAGTCAGTAAATTGCTGCTGCAACTGTTTGTGCATACAGTTTTGCACCTGGGAGTAATTGTGGGCGATAGGGTCTAACACACTTAGAACATTAAACAGTACGACATCTGAGAAATTCAACACCGTCCAGCCTGCTCAGGGAATTGGAGCTGGGCAGGGGGAGACATATTTCTTAAATTGGAATTGGAGTATCTCAGACCCTGAAGCAAAGCTCCAGGGGACATGTCACAGATTACAGTGCTGGTCATACCACATCATAGATTTCTTACCTCACATGCAAAGCTCACTGGTAAACCTGCAAAACCTCTCGGCCACGGGAGAGTTAGCAGACTGCCGTATCCTGAAGATAAGTTCTGAATTAGTGCTCTTCCACTTTCTTGCTGGGTAACCTCAACAAGCTTCAATTTTTCTCATCTATAAAATGGTGACGACGAGAAACCGTACCTGTGTCACAGGGTTGCTGCATGGAAATGAGATAATGCCTGCAAAGCCCGGGCACATAACATTTACTCAATGAATGGTACTACATTTTTTTTTTTAAACACTCATTGTGTAGGTCAAAATTTGATCATGACTTTGACACCCTATGAAGTGCCTCACACTGATTTTTAAGACGACTGTTTATACATTGGTGTTAGCGTTACAGAGATTTTTTTTTGTTTTCTCCTTGTCAGCTATGTGTCTGTGGGCAACTTGCTTCATTTGTCTAAACCACAGTTTAACAATCAGCAAAATGGGGGGAGAAATGTTATCTACTGCATAGGGCTGTCTTAGAGATTAAATAAGACAGCGTATGTGAAGGGGTTAGCACTTTATAACCACTCTGTAACTGCTAGCTCTCGTTGTTATCATGGCTATTATTGCTGTTATAAAGAGCTTTGTGAGCAGGGTGGCCCCAGGCCTGGCACGTAGGGTACTCAGAGTTAAAATAATATTATGTAACTGGTATCCACAGGGTAACCTACCCCCCCTGCCCTGGTAAAATGGACCCTTTTAGACAGAACGGAGGTGTGTGAGCTCTGTAGAGAGCTGTCATGCCTGGGCCTCTCCCAAATCTGTGTGAGGAGAGACACAGGGGCCTAGTCCTCGTATTCACCTTGCCCCGGCTCATTTCTTGGTCCCCGATAGAGACAATTTTAGAGGGTTCTTACTCTCAGGAAGAAAAAAATAGATAAGGACAAGCTTTAGCAGGCTCCGGAAATTAATCCAGGGGAGGCAGACATCGAGTCTCTAATGTAATTGAATCTTCCTGGAGTCTGGTGGGGGCAGGAGATGGGTCACGGACCTTCTGACTTTTAAGTCAGTGGGGAGGCGTGGCGGGGTTGCTCTGGGCTGAGCTGGGTGCTCGAGGACTTCTGTCCAGCAGGGGAGCCCATCTCCTTCCCTTTCATCTTTAGGGAGGCGCCACTCACCCTGCCCCTTCGGGCCTTCTGGACCCTTCTACAGCTGCAATGTAGGTAGCACGCGGCCCCTCCCTGGCTGCCCAACAGCACGAGTGCCCAGGGCTCTGCGCGCTAAATGGGCGTTACCGCTGACCCCTACAGGGTGCGGAGAGGGACAAACAGAGATTTTGGAATCCCGGAGTTCTCACCAGCATTGCCCTTTGTTATCAACTCTTATACCATGGTGTGTTCGTTTGCGAGGGCTGCCATGACAAATACCGCAGACTGGGTGGATTTAACAACAGACGTGCATTCTCTGAAGGCATCGGCAGATTTGGTTTCTCACGAAGCCTCCCTCCTGGCGTGCGGGTGGCCACTTCCTTGCCGTGTTCTCACGTGGTCTCACGGGCACACCTTCCAGGTGTCTCTCTCTCTGTCGTATAGGACCCCAGCCATATAGTATTAGCGCCCATCCTAAAGGTCTCATTTCAACTTCATAAAAGCCTTATGTTGAGATATAGCTATATTCCGAGGTCTTCAACGTACAAATTTTTAGAGGGATGCAATTTAGCCCATAACATATTGGATTCTCAAAATTCTCCTAAAATGTTCTCTCCTTCGGGATGAAACTTGAGCCCAGCTTGACCGTTGATTAACTGCATGACCTTAGGGAAGGCAGGCAACTGAGCTCCTTGACTGGGGTGACATATGTCTGGATTTGCCTAGGACTATTCCGTGTTGGAATCTCAGAATTCTGGATTTCTGGGATCCCCAAATCTCTACCTTTTGCCCCTCTCTGCACCCTGTGGAGGTCAGCAGTAAGGCCCGTTTACAATGAAGATCCTGGGTACTTACATTCTTGGGCAGTGAGGAAAGGGCAGTGTGCTCTATAGTCCCAGCTTAATTAGAACACCCCCTGTTCATTCTTAAATGAATTCTGGTTTGGGTGGTGAAGTGTATGGTTGCTGTTTAGTAACTTCAGCTGTGATGACTAAATCATGAGATGCTAGGAGTTTACAGGAGATGCGGGAGAATTACTGATCACACGACCATGTGAAGTACATGTGAATGTCTTCACACTGTTCTTACTCATCACCCATCTGATACCAAATGTGTTAGTTTCTTCCACATCAACAACCACTTCTCCAACTTCCCAGGCACCAACTGGGTGTCCTTCAATTCATTTCTGTTACTATCTGGCGTTTCCCAGATCCCACAGGCTAAAGGCTCAGTTCAGATGCTAGTCCTAGGTCCTAGGTTGTCAGCTGTACTTTGGGCCAACTGATTATAAATCATGAGTTCCTGCCACCCTTTCCTCAATTTTAATAATTTGCTGGCATAGCTCATGGAACTTAGGGAAATAGCTTATGTACTATTGCTGGTTTATTATAATAAGTATACAGCTTGGAGCTTCCATGCTCTCTCCAGGTGCACCACCCCCAACCTCTCCATGTGGTCATTAGCCTGGAAGGTTAGTCATTTAGGGTTTTGATGGAGGTTTCATATACAGGGCATGACTGATTTAATTATAGGCCAATGGTGATTAGCCCCATGTCCAGCTCCTTTCCTCTCCCCAGAAGACTGAGGGTGGGGCCGAGAGTTTCCACCCTCTAATTAAGTGGTTGTTTCTTCTGCAACCAGCTCCCATCCCAAAGCTATCCAGGGGCCCACTGAAAGTCCCCTTATTCGAGTAAAGTCAGATGCTATTGAAGGGGCTTACAAATAACAAAGGGCCTCCTCTATTACTCAGGAAATTCCAAGTTTTTTTTGTTGTTGTTTTATTACCTGTACTTTTTTGCTTGTACCTTCCCATTCCTTAGTTCCCTTGGCTGGGCAGGTCCATTTTTTTGAGGAATCCTCTACCTAAATGCAGCCTTGAAATTATGCCAGGGTAGACTAGTTATCTAGGGCTAGTTGTCACTCAAGCCCACCAGTGCCACATGCAACTGTCATTTTAAGGGTCTCCAAACTAGGTGAGAGTCAAGTTAATAGGCCCCGTTCACCCTTCAAAATTACTCACTTCTACCATCACTAGCTGGTAGAGCATCTGGGTAAATCAGGGCTCCCTGTCTGCAAGCAACAGAAATAGCCTCTGGACTGAGTAATATGAAGCAGGGAAAGGGCCTTATTATAAAGGTAGTTCACAGACTCCAAGGAAAAACTAAGCCCTCAAGCTTTAGAAAGGAAAAGGACCAAAAAGGTTCCTATGGTATTTGATTCAGGTATGTATATGAACTGACATTTTTTTTAGTGGAAAAATTGAAAATATATTTAATCACATAGAGATAACAAATTGAGCTTCAATATCCTCTCTACCCACAATGCACAGCAATTTTTATTCATTTTGATTTATTTGCTTCTGGTAGAGTCTTTTGTTTTATTCTTACCTTTGTTTTTTTGCTCTTGTTTTGTTTTGCTAAGTAAATAAAACCAAACCCACTTAATTCTTCTCAGCCGCAAGTCCCATTTGCCACCCCACAGTCCAGAGGCGAAGGCCACTATGCACGTGCCACCCCTCCCACTCCAGGGCTTCTGACTGATGTGTGTCTTCATGACCAGCGTGGCGGGAGGCCTCTGTCTTGGCTCTTCTATTGGCATGACTCATGTCCCTGAGTCATGTGTCTGGGAGAGCAGCTGACTTGTATCACGTGTTTGCTTTCAGGACCCCATTGTGACTTGCGGAGTTTTGTCTTTGCAGGTCCTATTCTCCTTAACAAATTATGCTTTATGATTGAGTTGGTCTAAAGATGAATTTAATTCAGGCTGGGTTGCATTCATTTTTTTTTTCTTCCAATTTTCATGGAAACCAAAACATTTCCCACATGCCTCTAAAAGTGTTGTGGGCCCCAGGCCCAGGCATGGGGCTGTCTGTGATGCCCTAGTGAACAAGCTGGCCAGGCCCACTCTTGTGGTCACTCAGGGAAGAGGCAAGGCCCATGAGTGGCATTCCCAGTGGAATCACATGAAGGGCTGCTTCCTTCATATAATGACACTGACTGGATAAAATCAGAAGGTTTCCACTGGTTTCACAACAGCCATCGTCCAAGGCCCAGGTGCAGATAGTCCTGTGTCTTCCTTCTGAAATTCCTCCATGTTCATTCCTCAAGCAGCTCCAGCCTGGATCAACTCCTGGAAGGCTCACCTGCTCATCTGTGGCTCTCTGCCATCCATGGCCACCTGAGATTGCTCCAGAAATTCATCCTCAGAGCTCCTGTGGCAGAATCTCCCCCCGGTCCAAGTTTGGAATCTCCTCGTTTCCTCTTTATAAAGCAAGGCCTGCTGTGTGCTATTTCCCAGGCACTCATCTTTCTTAGGGTTCAGATATGGGCAAAGCTATGCCCATACCTTGATGGTTATCTTGGTTCCAAGTGGAAACAGACAGACTGTCAATGCACGTGTAGGTTAGCATGGTAAGTACAGGCTGAGGGGCAGCTGGGAGCAGCTAGAAGTCACCTCTGTCTCTCCCAATCTCACACTCCTGCTTTGACTCACCAGCAGGAGGCCATTTTCCTGGAATTTAGCCCATACCCCTTGACTTCTTGTTCATCAAACAATAAATCATGTCTTGTCCTTTCTATGGTGCACATATTTTAAAAACCATTTAACACATCTGAAAATGGGTTATGATTGATTGCCTCTTACAAACACCGTTGGCCAGGCAGCAGTTGGGACATGGTTATCATTGCCTACACGTGCATGAACTTGGTCTGAAAACTCTTTGTGGATACTTGTGGATAAGATCAAGAGGAAGTCTCCAAGTAACTTGCAGAGTGGGGGGTCGGCAAACCTGGAAGACTTTCCTAGAGATTGTAGCTCTTAGCCAGTAGTACTGCATATAATTGTTTATGTAAGATGAGAGTGACTTAATTATTAGAAAATAAAATTTCTAAGGCATAAGGAAATACTATGTTGTGATTTAATTTATAGCATTATTTCTCAATAGTGCTTGATATAAGGTTGCCTTGAAGCATAGCAACTAAGTTGTGATATAATAAGTTTTATCCACAAGCCACACCACAGGGGACCCACGAGGACGGAGACCAGCACATTGTCTACATGTGGCATCTTGCTGACTTGAAACAGATGCTCAATATTTTTGCGTTGATTGTCTGATGTTGTTACTTAAAATACTTAGTACAAAGAATGAGGAGAGGATTAACTCTACTGTTAACAGACAATAGACCTAGAATATTTTTTGATTTCTCACACTGACTTCAGTGCAAATATCACATAGCATTTTCTTTAGAACAGGCATTAGCAAACTTTTTCTATAAAGGGCAAGGTAGAAAATATTTCAGGCTTTGTAGCACTCAGCTCTGCTGTATTGTGTGCAAAAAGCTATAGACAATATGAAAATGAATAGGTGTGGCTATGTGCCAATACAATTTTATTTACAAAAACAGGCGTGTGGCAGGAGTTAGCCTATGGACTATAGTGGTTTTCAAACTTGAGTGTATATAATAATAACCCAGTGTACTTGTTGAATTTTATAATCCTGAGCCCACCTCCAGAGGACTCTAATAGATTCAGTGGATGAGTGTCTTTTTGAGGAACATTTCTGTAAAGTCTTGAAGAATTATTTTTAGAAGGTACCTGCAATTCATCTAGAAACTGTCCCTAAAACGAGGGACAAGAGCCTGGGCAAGCAGACTTCCTGTGCTCTTGATGTCTTATCAAGACGTCAAGATGATACCTTTTCCCCTTTATTTGTATGGTGATGTCACTTCTTATTTGAGTGGCGTCCTGGGGTAGAGGAAAGCCATATGTTATTAGGAAATAAATTAAATGGGAAGACTAGACAATTATTCTTTAAGAAGACAGATATCTCATTAGCCATCCAGGTTAAAGGACAAATAGTCAAAAATAAAATTATACCCCTTCAGCTTTACAGTGAAGAGGAGATTCCTCTCTCTAATGGACGATGGAAGCTCCAGTAGCCATGACGGAGCTTATGCTGGGGTTGTGCCCAGAGAAGAAACCACTTTTGGCCGAGCTTTGTCCGCAGCTGCCAGAGTCTGACATGGCTGCCACGTGTGCACATCTGTGCAGACCCACGCTGGGTTCAAACACACACTGAATTCAAAGAAACTGTAAGGTCTCTCTTCAATGAGCCTATTAGGGCAGCTGTCTCCATGGAGTGGCATTCTTCCTTTTTAGAGAGTTAAGTCCTCTTGGGTTTTTTTGTTTGTTTGAGACAAGTAAATGCTTTTGAAACCTCTAGCTGAGGTTTTAATCTGGTTAATTTTCTTTAAATACCTCTCACCCAGGGATATAAATCTGTCCATTGCAACATGCGGTCAGGATAATGCAGAGAATGAGAGACGGTGTGATAATATAGTAATGACACCATTTGTCTGCTGGGCACAGGGCTAAGATCTTCCCGGTAACCTTCCAGTTCCGTCTAACCCAGTCCTTGCAAAGAGGACACATGGCCCTGAGTTTAGGTGGCTTCAGAGCCACGATTTAAGCCCAGGCATTATGATCTTGACCTTGAGCTCTTTTCCTCCACTTGATAAAACCTTTCAGTGGGATATAGTGCCCCGGCCAGCAGGGGATTCAACAAGGGCCCGAGGGGAAGTCAACCTGGATGAGAGACAAACCAGACACAGAGAAGGAGACCAAGTCTATAATCTGATCAAGGTCTCAAATTTTATTTTTTACAATGCAGCTTATATAGGATTTAGAAGAAGGAAGTAGCCCTTAGCCGACGTGACCAGAGCCATGTAGCAGCCCTAGCTGACATGATCAGGGCCGTTGGGTTGCTAGGATCCCTAACCGCAGATTGTTCTCTGGTAAAGGTCATGGGTGGGAAATTTCTAGGGAGAAGCAGAGCGTTAAACTAAGGAGGATATGTTGCCATGGCAGTTGTCAGCCCTTCAATGG